>PISX010017127.1:0-44285 GCA_004024625.1 Mellivora capensis
ATATAATGTTCTTGATTAGGTTTATTTTTCATTTTGATTCCCTTCCACATCCTCCCACAATATAAGAGCCACAACAGCAGGGTTGCAGGGATGTTTCCAAGCACTGGCTAGAGATGAACTCAAAGTATGCACTAAATACATATTGGTTAGGGGTGGCTGGGTGGCTCAGTCAGTTTAGTGTCCGACCCTTGGTTTTGGCTCAGCTTATGATCTCATGGGTCATGAGACTGAGTCTTGCATCATGTCTCACTGAGCGCTGCACTCAATGGGGAGCCTGTTTGAAGATGCTCTCCCTCTGTCCCCTCCCCCCATTCATGTGTGGGTGCACACATGCGTGCTCTCTCCCTCTCAAATGAATAAATTTTTTAAAAAATAAATACTGGTAAAATTAATGCTGGGTGTTCACTAGAATTCATTAGAATTGCTAAAATTTGCTAGACTTGCCATGTTTTCTAAGAGAGAAGTTCTCTTTCTTAGATCATGTCCCAAGAGACAATATGAGCCTAGACTTGCTGTCAGTGGCTATCTTTGCCAACATATGGAGAGAATTTGCTAGAGAATTAAGTTAGCAGAGGGAGCAGAGCTGAGAGAAAAAGAAAAAAAGGGGAGTGAGAAAGGAAGATAACAATCTGGGATCTCCTGAGTATAGCTGTGCCTGAAGTCAGATACCCCTGGGTTTCTCATTTATGTAATGCGATATTGGGGTAGGACAGGTTAGCAAGCTGAGCTCATTTACACCATCTGAATCCAAGGGAATCATGACTCACAGGTCCAAGCTCACGTGTGATGCTTGGTTGAGGCACTGCACTAATTCCTATTTTCAAGAAAGCCCATCATGGTATAGATAAGAGTATCCGAACCTATCTTATAATAATTGGCTTTCAAAAAGTTAATCATTGGCAAAGATTGGTATTTTAATTTTTATTCCCTACAAATTGTTTGGAATATACCTTAAACCTGACTGCATATTTCTATTTGACGCACCTGGGGCAAATCCTTATCCAACTCATGACTAGAGGTCACAAACTCAAATGTTGTCAAATGTGTGAAGAGAATCACTCTAAGGGACAACAGGGTAGGTTGGACAGTTTGGTTTTTAAATTTTCTAAAATGAGAAATTCCAACCCGTTTTTGCTAGGCCAGAATATAGGCTGAGTAATGCTACTTCTACGAACAATTGAAAATCCAGTTTTATGAAGCCTCCCAATTTAAAATTTGCCTGTTTTTTCCCATACTATGAGAGCCAGACAATTCATGCATATGGGTCCTAGTCGGCTCACAAGTTGCCACTTGCAACATCTGATTTTTAACCCTACCTCCCCCATGTCCCTCCCACTTGCAATGGAAAGTGACTCAGGAACCTCGCCTTCAGGGTTTCATCAGACTTTAGGAACAGACTCCAAGTTTGGAGATTCCATTCTCTACAGACTATTCCAAATTAACAGCTAACCCAGACCTAGGGGAGTTGAAGACTTAGTGAACCGGCCCTCTATTTTTTATAACCTGGATGTGCCTTGCAAATCCATCTTCTTAAGTAACCCCCACCCCAGTGCTAGATTTCCTAAAGGTGACTCGGAATCACCAATACCAGAGCCAACAAGGACTCTGAGGTTAGCCAACCTGTTGCCTCATTTGCTGGCAAGAACCGGTGCAAAACCTTTCAAGACCAATACATCTCTTCTCGCTTCTACCTGACAGCACAGCCCACTGCCAAGCCTGGTTACTCACTTGGTTACATTAAGAATGATTAGCCATTAACTGAAGGCTAAGACAAGGATTCATGGATATTTATTTGCACTGTTGTTACTGTAAGTAATTTACCATACTGATGGGAACTAGACGCATTGGTTGTTTTGTTTTGTTGTTGTTTTTAACGAGTCTGGGATAAAAAGACTGTTTTAGACAACTAATTTTTTTTTAATTTAACCTTATTTAAATTTTAACTAAATTAAATTTTATTCAATTAATGAACATAGTGACTCATCGTTGTATGTAACACCCAGTGCTCACTGTATCACGTGCCCTCCTTAATGTCCATCATCCAGTTACCCCCTCCTCCCAACCCCCTCCTCACATCTAGTTTTTTGGTTGCATATATTCAGATGCTGATGTCATTAACGGGAAGAAACTGGAATAATGTTATTTCCCATCTGAAATAACGCTTTTCAAAACAGAGTGCAAATGTGGCCTTGCATGATTCTTTGGCCATTGAAGAAGGAATACACATCTTCCAAACAGTAAATTAAAGGTTAAATCCTCTTATGTTGTTGGTTGTACACAGAGTTACCAAATCCCCTTCAAAAATTAATTTAAGAAACCCTTAACACATTCTGTTGGGGGATTCTGTTTTAGTCCCTGGGAAGACTCAGTAATTACTTCCCTTGTACCTTAGAGCAGATTTTTCAGGCAAAGAAATGTAGTACCAACATAACAGAGACTAGAGCTGAAGATTTATGATATCATAAACAGCCTTCAAGGTCTTTTCTGTTTTTGATAGGTAGACCCAACCTCTCGGTATGTTTGCCTTTATTTATTAGCATTTGTATGCATTGTTTTGGGATTCTCTATTAATTGAGTGGCACTAGGTGAGCAACCCACTGTGCATTAGACATCTTTTAAAATTAATTGCCAAGAAACATGTGAGATGTCTATCGACAAGCATCCTCCCAGCCCTTGATATTCTGCTCATGGCCGTAACAGCCAAGTATGTAGTGTTCCTATGCTGAAGACAGGCGCTAGGCATGCTGGCTTCTCCGTGTGAATTAATTTGAACTAGTGACTCATTTAGCCAAAGTAATGTTTAAAGAGAAGTTTTAAAGCTACTTTGACTCCCTCTTCCTGATGCTTAGGGATTTGTTTTTTCTTAAACTTTTAAATGCTTAACTTTATAAGCATCGGGTTTTTGTTTTTGTAGAAAAATTAACAAGGGAGTGCTCTCCCCAGTCCAGATACATTCAACAGAAGACATGGAAAGAGTAGTCCTGCCTTCAGGGAGATGAAAAATTACCCGTGATGTAAGATCAGCAAACATTAAGGAGCCTTAAAGCAATTATGTGATAAAACCTGTAGCAATGACCATGAGGACTGTGAGATCTTGAAAGTCAGGGTTGGATTAACCAGTTACTGGCTACCTGGTTATTGGTCTGCGACAATTCCCTTTTTAAGTTTCAGTTTCTTAACTGGCAAATTGGGGATGATGTGACACCCTTTCTCCCATGTTGTCCTGATTAAGTACTCTAGAAAGTAAGCAAATAGAAAATAACGTTGCCACTTTTAGAAAGTAAGTCAAGCAGAAAGTCAGTTATCATATGGTTTCACTTACTTGTGGAACATAAGGAATAACATGGAGGACATTAGGAGAAGGAAAGGAAAAGTGAATTGGGTGAAATTGGAGGGGGAGATCAACCAGGAGGGACTGTGGACTCGAAGAAAACAAGCTGAGGGTTTTGGAAGGGTGGGCGGTAGGGAGTAGGTGAGCCTGGTGGTGGGTATTAAGGAGGGCACCTAATGCATGGAGGGAGCACTAGGCGTGGTACATTAACAATGAATCTTGGAACACTGAAAAAATAAAATTAAATTTAAAAAAAGAAAGAAAGGTAAGGAACCTACCTGAGATCCTATGGGGAGTGGTGTAGCTCACTCCAAAACTGATGGGGTTCCCTGAAAGGATGGGACCCTGACGGTAGAGTGAGAATGCTTTATCAGGAATGAGGGGTAACAAGGAAAAGGAAATTCTACTTATGACAAGTGTCAGAGGCCATCAAGGAGATACGCAAGGAGAATGGAACTCTTTGGCAGCACTGACACTGGAGGCTGGATAATTCTTTGTTGCAGGGGGTGGAGGGTGTCCTGTGCATCATAGGATATTTCGCAGAGTCTCTGGCTTCTACTTGCTAGATGCCCATAGCACCTGCTCCCAGCTGCGCCAATCAAAATGTCTCGAGTTCTGCCAAGTGTCTGCTGGAGAGCAAAATCCTCCTGGCTGGGAACCACTTATCTGGATGTTTGCTTCCAACAGATCCTCAAAATGCTAATCTCCAAGACACAGACTAATCCTCAGCATTGAAGGTGGTTGAGGAGGCAAACCAAACCACGATTTACTTCTGGGAAGAGCACCTACTGTGTGTCAGATCTTTTCCCACTCATTGTCCCATTTAATCCAAAAAGCACCCTGGAAAGCACACTTAACTCCATTTATAAGATGAGGACAATAGACTTCACGGAGGTAAAGCACCAAAGCACCCAACAGCAGAACAGGGATTTCAACTCGTTCTACAAGTAAAACTTTCCACACATTTGACCTTGACCTGTCGCAAGCCCATAAGCATAGCACTTCAAATGAGGTTTAACTTAAGGGGCCTCATTAGTAATAAAAGTTGACTGAAGTTTCCCTGTTTGATAAGTAACCAAAATTTGAGGGAACTGAGACCCTAAACATTGACACTGGGATTGCTTCAACACTGAAGAGACATTTAAAACATACATCTAGGGGCGCCTGGGTGGCTCAGTGGGTTGAGCCTCTGCCTTCGGCTCGGGTCATGATCTCAGGGTCCTGGGATCGAGTCCCGCATCGGGCTTTCTGCTCGGCGGGGAGCCTGCTTCCTCTCTCTCTGCCTGCCTCTCTGCCTACTTGTGATCTCTCTCTCTCTGTCAAATAAATAAATAAAATCTTAAAAAAAAACAAACAAACATACATCTACATAATGTTCTCTTTTGTGCTCCAAAAGGGACTAAAAATAAGCTCACCGGGGCTGAAGTCCAAAATGTGAGGTCAACAGGTTACATCACTAAAAATTATGTTCTATTTAGATAAGCCGCATGAACAGATTCTCAGGGGCTTGTTTATCTATGTCTCCATACATGCTTCCCCTTCTAACGCCTTCCCTCCCTTCTTGTCTGTAAGTGCTACAGTAAGGGTCTCTATTTCTCTACTTAAAAGCCCTTAAAGCAAAGGTAAACCTTTTCATTTATACATTGCCAACATCCAGGAAACTGCTTAAAGCAATAAAATACTGAAGTGATATTTGGACCGTGTCACGGTAAAGTCCATCAAAGGAAACCCAAGTTCGAGAAAGTGGCAGACTGTAAGGACAGCAGCTCCACATTGTGCCATCACGTCCATCTGGCTTTACAAGGCCTGTAACGTTAATACCTTGACTTTGCAAAAAGATCTGCAGGCTTGCAAGAGCCATCCAATAGTGCAGCTGGTGATGGTGTTAAGGACTGTAGGACGTGAGACAAAATGGGTAAGAGCTTTCTTTTCTTATTCTTTCATCTCAGAGATTATAATGCTAGAGCAGGAAGAAGATGTGAAGAATAGGGAAGTCATGCCGTGATGAGTTTGATCACTCCTATAGAGTGGCAGCACAAGGGGAAGGGGCACTGAATGGCCCCGACATCGTGAATAAATGGCTTTATGATGATTAAGGGCATAACCTATGGGGTCAGATGTTTGGGCGTGAATCACATCTCTACCACAAACATGACACCCAACCTCAAGCAAATTACTTAACCTGATTTAAGTGTTCATTTTCCCATCTTATCAGTGAGCATGATAAGAGTACTTCTGTCACAAGCATATTTATAAAGAATAAATGAGAGGATACGTGAAAGCACTTAGCACAATGTCTGACACATAAGCCTCTTTCAACAGAACTTAGGAATGGATGCTGATGGTCAGTCCTGAGACTGAGGACTGGCAATAGGTGAGCCTATTATCAGCAGTGAGGTTCCTTTGTTCCCGCAGGTGAAATGTATGGAACCCTCCAAGCTGATTACAAACACCAACGTTTAAACAGCACACCTCTTTACTCACTGTTACTCTCAATCTCTGCTTGATGGCTCACATCACTCGGCTGCCCTCAATTTCCCATTTTATGATTCCACTTTATAGAATGTGTGTCTCAGATATTTAAGGTAATTTCAAATTGAATTTTTTTTTCTTCGAAAGAACTCAAAGTTACAATGAGACATTTCAAGAATTACTTGGAAAGAAAAGCAAAACAAGGCCAACTTGGGTTTTCTCTAAGCATGCTGGAGCCACTGTTCTGGGACCAAACGGCCATGCCTGAGGGTTCTCCAATCTCAAAAGGTTTCAAATTACCATTGTAAGTAACAGTCTGTTCACTACGGGTACAAATAAAGACATGTTATGATCAGTAATGAACTCTTTTACAATCAGTTATAAATGATAATCAAAATGGACCCCAAATAAGTTGGAGAAGCAGAGGAAGTTGAAGGAAAAAGTGAGACTCTTTGGTATGATTTTCTTTCTTCTGACTTAGATTTGGTTATAAAATATTTAGTTCATTGTTCGTTCATTCTTCTCACAATAATGTAATAACTTACACTTTAATTGTGTTAATTTCTAGGGGAGGAGACCTGAACTTGAAGCAGAACGCTTGGGTTTGAAGCATCCACACTGTGGATGCCATGCACTTGGACAGCTTACTTAATGCCACTGAGTCACAGTTTCCTCATCTGTAAAACGGGAATGATGATTTTCGTCACTTAGAGCTTTCTATGTGAAAGTTAAATGAGGTAGTGCGTTTGAAAGTGCCTAGCACAGTATCTAACTCAACACATCTCTTTCAAATTAAACATACAGATTACATAAAGATGTGCCTTAGATGGGCTTCTCTCATTACACTTACTATAATATAATCATGAATTTGTTCACACGCTTGTCTTCCCTTCTAAACTCTGGGCTCTTTAATGAAGAGAATATGGCTTTCATTTAACTGAGTAACTCTAGCACTTGGCAGTTGATGATGTTCATTAAAGTGTTGCTAAATGAATGAACGGATTTCTCCTGTGAGAGAGGGAGAACAATGGTATCATCACCATTTTAAAGAAAAGAGGCCCAGAAAAGTGAAGTGAGTTGCTCAAGGTCACATGGCTAGTAATTAGCAGAGCAAAAACCCGAACCAAGACACCTGATTCAGATTCGTGCTGCCTCGATTTAGAAAAGTTCAGTGTTCATTTAATACACAATTAATGGTCTTCTCATGTCAGCCATGAGGCTACATGCTGGGTATAGGCCGCGATCCAGCCCATATAGTTGCTATGTTCAAAGAGTTTCAGTTTAGTGAGGAAGTACATATTAAAAAAATTAACAAATAAAACTTTCCATAAAGGAAAACCCCCAAACGTTCACGAGAACAACAGCAGAAACCCATGTGAGACTGAGATATGGGGAAAGCAAATGGGAAGGAATCTTCTGGCTAACAGATGAAGGACGAGAAAGACAAGGGTAGAAGAGCGAAAGCGCTCTGTGGCAGAGGAAAATCTATGCAACGTTCTCTGTAGAATATCACTTTCAGAGAAGGTGAGAAGGCCAGTGAGATGGGCTGGTGGAGGGTGGAGGCCAAGAGCTCAAGAGGAAGACAGAGGAGCAGACAGCAAGATCAGTCATGGTCTTGGAGGCAAATCAAGGATCTCATGATTTACTGCAAGTGCAACAGGAAGTCAGCACAGAGCTTCAAGCAGGGCAGTGACATGATACAATTTATATTTTAAAACTCTCTCTGGCTGCCTATAAAAATAGTCTCAGTTGAGAATCTAAGTGACACTTGGGAGCAGAGAAACTGGTCAGGAGACTGGAGCTTTTGTTGAACCCACAGATGGTGGTTGCTTCTACTAGAAAGGTAGTGATGGAAAGAAGTGCATTTTGCATGTAGAATCAAAAGGATTTGGTGGTAGATTAGGTACTTGGGGCAGAGAGAAGGGACTGTTATTTCTGGTTTGGGCAATAAAATAAAAGAAAGTGCAGGTGCAGACATGGGGAATACTGAGTGAGCAAATTCAAGGAAAAGATCAATACCTCTGGTTAGGACATGCAGTTCATCTGAACCATCTATGAGCTCTTCAGTAGGAATATAAAGTTGGCATGTAGGTGTACAGACTGGAGCGCCAATCAAAAGTCAGATCTGGAGTTGAGCTTAGGGCCACCATCACAGATGGAAACCCACAGTCAAAGAGAAAGGAAGCATGAACAGGGGAGTGACTTAAGACTGATCTTTTGAGGAACTCTATCTAGCATTGAGTGGGTAAACCAGTGAGATAAGCCAATGGTGACACTCCTAAGGGGTGGCTGAAGACCTGGAAAGAAATATGGGAGCATGAGGTGTCAGGAGGAGGGTGGTTCCAGAAAGAGAATGTGCCATTTGTGCTGAATGCTGAGAAGACCGGCAAAATGTACTCACTAGAACATACCATGGAGTCTAAGGTTCCACATGCAGAGGAACCCTGGGTGAACACACTGTGTGAAAAGTGAAGGTGCTAATACTTCAGGCCACTCAACAACTTTTCTCCCCAGTTAGACAGTTTTTGCTTGACCCAAAGACAAATATAAAGGAGTTGCATGGAAATGGTTCCATGAACCTTTGACATCATCATTATCAATAATAAAAACATAATTATCAATAGTTTATTGGACAATTATGACGGGCTGGGTGTAAATGAACAATTTCTTACACTTCAGGTTACTCTTTGGGACAGGTTCAATTATTATCCACATTTTTCAAAGGAGGAAAATGGCACTTGGCAATTTGAATAACTGTGATCACATGGATAGCAAGGGACGGTAGAATTTTCAATTATTATTTTTCAATTCCAAAACTCATCTTCTTCCCCCATTCTATTGCCTGGGCTCTCTCTGCATATGAACAGATCTTTTGAAAAAGAAGGAAATTTAAAAATGTCTAGCTCTCATTAGAGTCCCTGTTGCATAGTAGGTCATCAATAAATGGCTGATGGAAGAGTGGGAGAGAAGGAAAACATTGAAGGAGAGAGACCAGAGAAGAGCAGAGACCAGATAACTTAGGCCAAATCAATGCTATTCTACCGATTGGTACAGACCTTGTGCTGTGCCACTCAGATCTCCCTTAGAACTAAGGACCTTCTAAGCTGCCGGAAGGCAGTGTTGCCTGGTATCCCCTTCCAGTTGGTAACCCTTCTTTCAACCTGAGCTGAAAAGAGCCACCTTGCCCAAGGTCATGCCCCTCTTCCTGAGAGCAGCCAGCATCCAATGCCTGGTAGACAGGGGTGGAGGGAGAAGGTATAGAGATCCAGGCCCCGAAGGTGACCCAACTCTAGCCTGGGACAACCCCGAAGGTCAATCCCAGCTCCAGGGCTGGGGTTTCCCATGGTCTTATCATGACTGAATCAGGACCTGACCCCTCCCTCCTACTACAGTCCTGCCTCTTTCACTTCCTCCATAGATTTTGAACCTGAGGACACCACCCAATATACTTCCAACTTGCAAATCTCCTCTGAGCCTACCTTTTGGGGAACTGTACTCTGACAGGCGATCATTGGGCAAAGGGGGTACCTGATCGATTCTCTGACATAAACATTACATGTTGCCTGCGGTGATTTTCAAACAGCCCGGGTGGCTGCACTGTGCCATCCAGCATGCTTCGAGGTCACCTACCTCCATTGTTAGTAGGTGTATGTGCAGGGAATGAACATGAATTTTAATAGTGGCCTCTGCAATATATAATTAGTAAGACAAATCTGCTGCTAAAAGTGCTCTGTGCATACCATCTACTGATTTTGTAAATGTGCCTCATTTTCCATTGTGTTTCCAAACACAAGTAACACTATATAATCATAGTGTACACTGTATTTGAGCACTACACAAATCACAAAATACAAAGATGCATGTGTCCACACATACATGGCATTTTCACATGTACACGAAAACCTACCGATAATCCATCTTACTGAGGGCTTACTCGATGCCAACCACTGTGATAAGTGCTGGACATGAATTAACTCATCATATTTTCACAGGCAAGCATAATTCTCTCATTTTCCAGACGAGAAAACTAAAGTCCAGAGAGATTAAGAATCCTGACAAAGACTTCCCAGCTAGAAGAACTTATGCCTCGAGTCACTTCTGGGACCACTAGATATTTTTCAAACTCTGTACTCTGAGTCACTATACCATACTGAATATTAATTTGAGCATTTGAGCAAATCTGTGAATGTAATAAAAGGATAACAGAAACAAAGTAAGACTCACTGATCTCTCATTGTGTAAATCTGGGTTTTGTATAATGGGTTTCCTTAAACCAGGACACACCTAGATATACAAGTAAGTCAAAGTCACAAACAACAAAGCCACAGGGAAGTGCAGCATTGTCCTTTGCCCCTTGCAAAGACTACATCTTCTCAACCATTGCAGTAAGCTTGCTTTTACAATCAAAATGTTTTCCTTTGTATGCAGAGTAATGGAGCATAGCAGAATACATGCCTTCGGCTACAGAAATCTGTAAATCAACAAACACTCCACCATGTTGTGGCCGGGAGAACCGACACCCTCACAAACCAGGAGACAGCCCCTGTCAAAGGAAGGGCTGATTCCAGTGAATACTGAACAGCCACTAAAACAGAAGTGAGACCGAAAAAACACCTTATAACTGATAAATGTATTGCTATCATAACATCAACAGCTTGAATTCAATGAAAACTATATTGGTTAAATTAAATCTTCTACATAAAGATGTCAAGTGTTACAATTTCACTATTACAGCAAAGAATAGCTTCAAAATGTGCCTAAACTGAAGAATTAGATGATACCATCCTTAGAAATGACTTTATGGAATTGTTAGGTCTAAAATCATAAATCTGGGCTTGAACATCAAATTTCTCTTGGTTTGGGTTGTATAATCCAAGCCATCTGGACCATTTTTGTATCTTGCTTCGAACGAAAAGATCATATATGTTTTTTCGAATCTTCATAGAGTTCTCCCTTAATCATAGAGTGCCATGGAAACTGGAAACACCTGAAAATTTGAATTTATTAACATTTCTTTCAGGTTTTCTTTGATAGTGAAACAACAGTCTTCCAGATTGCTTTTTGCCTTAGGTTCCATATATTTTCTGGATTAATTACAGCTCTGGGCTTTATTTAAAACACCAAAACAGGGGTGCCTGGGTAGTACAATCAGTTAAGCATCTGACTCTTGGTTTCAGCTCAAGTCATGATCTCAGGGTCATGAGATCGAGCCCCATGTTGGACATAAACTCAGCATGGAGACTGTTTGATATTCTCTCTCCCTCTCCTGCACATGCTCTCTCTTTCTCTCTCTAAAATAAACAGATCTTAAAAAAAAATACCAAACATTAAAAACTCTTGAAGACACAGAAGTCAGAACCCACGAGAATTCACCTTTCAGATGAGCTAAGTCAGGAGATCCATTGCTAGGATCTCTTTCTCCCTCTCTCTCCCTCTCTCTCTCTCAAAAACACACACACACACACAGAGGAACAAAACTTTGGAATTGCTCAAATATATACTAAATATGCTTCTACATTTAACCTTGAAATTTTATTTTTGGAGAGTCTTTTCATTATTTACAAAAGTATCCACATGATTTTTCATTCCAACTTTCAAGATGAAAGTAAGCCTTTCTTGAGCATGATTTACATTTCCTTTATTTGTTCCTTATAAATTATATTTTAAGCTCAATATTCTGATTTATGAAGCTCCACTTCCTTGTCTTTCCATAAGAAAAAAGGCACGCATCTCCAAGATTAGATTCTAAACAATCCTTTGCGTGTCATTATGAAAACCTGGGCAACGCAGGAAGAAGGTGGAGAAGAAAATCGTCTGCTCACAGAAAGAAATGATTCAGTATTGCAAAATCACTGAAATTAGAGAGGGAAAAGGCTTATTAGGTCATTTATCAAAGGAAGTGTGTGCCTTCGATACCCGGATTTAATATGCCAGAGACGTCAGGTCACCCCAAGGTGCCTCCAATCTTTTCATAAAGTGGAGAAACTAAAACAGAACATTTAAGAACCAGTCCATAATCAAAGGCAAGTCCTCATGGATCAAAATATCAGAGAGAAATATGTAAGATGAAGACGAGAGGCAAAGTGAGAGGTAAGGGTGAAACATCAAGGAGATGAAACTTGGAGATGCCAGTCGTGTGACATCCGGGCTGACAAAGAGTCCAGAGATTGGGGCTTAGAAGGGAATTTATAGCCAGAAAAGCCAGAGGGGTCAAAGGCTAAAGGATATTGTTGTGTGCAAGACCCCAACCTTTCATCTAAGGAATGTACCTGAACCCTCAGAAAGCTGCTCTGTTTTTTTTCTGGCAAAGAGCAAAGGCTAGTCGTACACATTCTTCTGAGGGTGTTGGGGAGGGAGGCCATGAAGTAGCAGGGCTCTGGTCGATAAAGCAAAAACATAACAGAGCAGATGCTGGGATTTACCAAGATAATCTGGTCAGAATCACCACAAAACTTTTAAGCGTCTTCCAATTTTACTATTATGACCTCTGATGACACAAACCTCTTGGGAGGCACGATCTTGTTGATCTTTTGTCTTTTCTTCATTAAAAAGAAAAAAAAAATGGCACTACTAACTAGTTGCTACGAGCCACCTAAAAGGAGAAGCCTATCAGAAAATGTTGGAAAATGAGGTACAAAGAACTTGCTGGTAAACAATTGCTAAAGTTGATCAGAATCTGCATCAAGAGTCCACCCCCACATCCTGCACTGGGGAGTGGGTCTGAAGCTTCCCTCCTGAGGTGTCGCATCTCTCCACACAAATACCACACCGAGGCCAGCATCTGCCTGGGTGGGGAACTCTGCACCTTCACACCAGCCTGCCAATTCCCTTAAGGCAACTCTCGGAATTCAAGAGTTTGTTCATTTCAAGCAGGTCGCTGTTGCAACGGGGCTAATGAAAACAAAGGGAAAGAGATAAAATGTGCCCTAACCTGTTGAGCAAATTGGGATATAATTCTCAGTGGAAATGGGGAATAAAGTCTGCTATAATTTTATAAATGTTACATATAATATACAATCTCTCTGGTGGTGGTGGTGGTGGTTTTAAATTGAGATGCAGTTATAGAATGGTTGAAAGTAGGGTTTTTCTCCCCTTACATACATATATCAAAACATGAAGTTACAAACCTCAAATATATACAATTTTTATTTGCCAATTATATCTCAATAAAGATAGAGGAAAAAGAAGTAGCAGTTCTGGAGTCCAATTATCTCTTATTTGCTTGGTAAATCTGAACAATTATTTTAAGTCCCTTTATCCTCAATTTCTACATGTATTAAAAAGAGGAATAGTATCTCTTTAATAAGGTGGCCATGAGAATGAGGATAAAATGAGATGATACAGATATATAGCTAGTATCTGACCCTCACAAAGGACCTAGTAAGAGATGCTATTATTAAATTAAAAACAAGGGCGCCTGGGTGGCTCAGTTGGTTAAGCAGTTGCCTTCAGCTCAGGTCATGATCCTGGAGTCTTGGGATCGAGCCCCACATCAGGCTCCTGGCTCAGCAGGGAGTCTGCTTCTCCCTTGACCTCTCCCTTCTCATGCTCTCTTATTCTCTCTCTTTCACAAATAAAGAAATAAAATCTTTAAAATATAGATTAAAAAATAAATTAAAAACAAGAAAAATAGTTTCTAAAAATTTGTATTTGGAGAAAATGACTTTAAGGGGTCGACTTTAAACATCAGCATCTGATAGGTATATGGCAAACAAATACAGTGAAGGGCACCATGAGAAATAAATCAGAGGGAGAGGAAGTTCAGGTGTGGTAGATGAACGAGAGAAGAACCTATGCTCCTCTACCAGAACCAATAACTGGAATTCAGAAGGCCATGGGGTGATCAATGACAAAAATGCTTCCATGCTTTTGGAATACAGACAATATATCTCACTTGGTCTTTAGCAATAGGAGAGGTCTCAGAGTGATGGGCTGTGTTTGATTTTTGGTATTTAACCTACTCGGTGCTCTAGGACTCTCTTGGATGCGTGGTTTGGTGCCTGTACTAATTTTGGACAATTCTCAGCCTCCTGAAAAAAATGCAAAAACCTCCTTGGCTTCATTCTTTCTTTTCCTTCTGGAGTTCCAACTGTTTGTGTGTCAGAGCACTAATACCAAGAGTGGCTGAAATTTTCTGAGACTGTCCTGATTTTAGATAACCTCAAATGTTAGCCTAGAAGTACAGTCGACAGAGGTTGAACTCAATGTTTCTCAGTTGCCATTTGAGGTTTCTGTCATTTGAGGATATATGTAGCATTGTACATACAAACCTTAATGTCCTTAAGAGTTAACAAGGGGGGGGGGGCGTTCTCTATACATGCAGAATTCTGGGACAGGAACTCTGACTCAGTGGACCAGAGGTGAGGCCAGGAGTACTTACCAAGTGCCCTGAAGGAGGCTGAGAAAAGTAATCTGGGTATTATATTTACAGAAATATCAGCTCAACAAATCCTTTACTATTTTCTACTTGTGGTACACTAAGAAGCTCTATAAGATTAATGGTCCTTTGCTTGAATCTAAATTTTCTTTTATGTACTTTAAAACTGCCCTTACTTCAAGAACAAACTGTTCTTAAAACTCTCCTAGACTGGCTAAAGTTAAAAGCACTAACAATACCAAGTGTTGACAAGGATGTGGACGATATGAACTATAATGAACTACTGGTCAGGGTGTAAATTGGAATAATCATTCTTAAAACCTTCAAAGTGTCCATTAATTTGAATATACCTAAGACCCAGAAATTCTATTCCTGGGTATGGAAATGAGTGTTCATTTCCACTGACATGTACAAGAATATTCACAGCAGCTTTATTCAAAATAATTCCAAACTGAAAATCATCCAATGTCTCTTAGCAATGGAATAGAGGAATTAGGAAATAGTCACACAGTGAAATATTATTCAGCAATGAAAAACCAACCACACACTACAGCTATATTTGACGACATGGATAAATCTCATTGAGGAAATATTAAGTGAAAAAAGCCAGACACAAAGAATTAAAAAAAAGAAAGAAAGAAAGAAAATAAATCTAATCTATGGTGGTAAATCAGAATTGTGGTTCACTCTGAAGACAGTCAGCTGGGAAGAGGCACAAGGGACTATAGTAATGATAGAAATATTCTCCATTGATGAGCTGAGTGAAGTTTACATGAGGTTATGAGCTGTACATTTACAATCTGTATTCTTTACTGTATGTAAGTTGCACCAGAAAAACAAAAAAGGAAGGAAGGGAGGAAGAAAGAATATAAAGATAAACCACTTTGTTCTAGAATTTGAAAATCTGGAAAATAAGTTTAGTTTGAAAGCCCTTTGGTCCTTGTCACTAATGACTTCACAGATTTTCTTATGTTCTTTTTAGCCATCACATTCCCAGACTATAAAGAAAGCCTGGATGGAGAAAATATCTTGTTAGTAAATATTAATAATCAATGGAAATCATATGGGCACACAGATAACAAGGGAAATCTTGCTGACTTCTTTTCGATTTTCTCTCTATGGTCAGTCATAAAAAAAAAAAGATCTCCCTGGATAAATGCAAGGTTCAATGGCTTCAGGAAGCCGGGGAAGGTTGATTTAACTAGAAATACAGAAACTGGAGTGAACCAGATTCAAGTATTTCCCTCTGACCAGAAAAGAGTCTTACCGAGGAAAAATATACAAGGCTTTCCCTGAAATTCCTGGCTCCAACATTTCTTATGCAACAATAAGGTTAAAATAAACACTAAGCATTCTTAAAATAAATCGCAGAGTGATAAACTCAGCAGGGAAAATGTGAAGGTAGAAGACGGAGGTCAGTCCTCTATTTCTGCATTCATTAAAACAGGAAGGACAACACACAGATCAAATTCTCCATTTTATTTTACAATTTTTATTATCTTAAAAATAACCAATTAGGAATGTCCTCCTTCTTGCCACATTGACAAATGTAACTGGAGGGGCAGTGAGGTGGGTCCAAGGTCATTTTTGGCAACAGCTTCCTCTTGCTGCTTCTAAATTACTACTCTGTTCTTTCAAAAGAGATCCTTTCCCTTTGATGTTGGTGCCATCCTCCAACTGCATCTTTACCCTTCTCATCATGACCCAAGTTCTCGTTCACCCACGTCCCTTGAGGATTATGGCACCTGGATCCCAGACTGTTTTTACTCCAAACCCTACTTTCCACCATATAAACGAAATGATTATCCAAGTATTACCTTACTTCAACCACCACCCTCATAGCCACACTCTAGACTTTGTCATCATTGAATTACTTGAGCTCTTAAAGTTTAAACTTTGTCATCAACCTCCTCTCTGTTCAGCTGTTCCCTCACTCTAGCTATTCCTGTCCCCCAACTTTACGGACACTTAGGTTCTTTGCAGCTTCCTTTTCCCCATGCCTCTCAATTCCTGTGTGTATACATTTTCACTCCAATCCTACACTCAATTGCATACCAGACTCCCTCGACACTATTCTCCTTTTCCAGTGTCCTTTGTACCTATGCTGCAAAAGACTGGCTAAACTCAAAGATCATGCCAAGCACCTGCCTTCCCAACTGACACATTACCAGAGAGAAGTTGCTTGTGGCCTCCTGCCACTGCAAGCTAAGTCATGCTCTCCACCCTCACCCAGACCTCAGAAATCTGTTCTCAACTCTGCAACGCTGCTATTCCATCTCTCCAGGATCCCAGCCTCCTTACTGAACAACTACCCAACACCACCATCAGAGGGAAGAGTTATGCTCTATATAGAAACCCGGGAGGTGGCAGAACTCTTTCACTTTTATGCTCTAACACCTACCAACAGATTGATTAAACATTGAATAAATCTATAGTGGTAGAGGTCAGAAAACTGGGGAGGAGGCACGAGGGAGTCCACTGGAACGACAGAAATAGTCTATGTCATGAGCTGAGTGATGTTTACATGAGTGTGCACATATATGTACAAATGCGGGACAGAAGTAATCAAATTTTCATCTTCCACCTTCCATGAAAGGATTCTGAAAGCACCAGAACAGTGTGCTGTCTTGGTTTTTCCAAACTACTGTCTTGTCTTCTAGCAACTCCATTCCACAAAATATCATTCATATTGAATGTGCTTTGCTAACTGCTTTTAGTCTTGAAAGCTCCATTATTTGCTGGTCTAAAATAAAGTCCACTTGTTTAATCACCAAGAATTCTTTCATTTCAAGCAAAGATCAAAAAGCCATAGTGGCTCAAAGGAACCCAGGTAAAGCCTCCGAGTAAGAAACTTAAAAGTTTAATCCCAGTGTGGTTACGGATGCTCTGTGAGGCCTTCAGCAAGAAATTTCAAGCCAATATGCCTTAGCTCTTCCATTGTAAAGGAAAAGATATTAATACTAATTCAACTTGGCTAATTGTTGAAGGAAATTAAGTGATTTATGAGGCTGTTAGGAAATGTAAAACATCAGACATCAAGATGAAGTTACAAATAGGAAGGGTGTGAAGGGGAGGAAAAATTGTTAATCTTTGCTGATACAGAAACTTAATTTTTCAAAGTGGCCTCCAGTGGGAAAGTATTTTATAGGAAAATAAGTTCTCATCTTCCACAATGTTTTGACTAGTTCGAGGAGGAGGTGAGCTGTTGAGAACAATGGAGATTTTTTCAATTTTCTTTTTGTTGCAGATACAGGACTATTATCCCACACCCAACAAATACCGAGTGTCTACTTCATGTCAGACATTTTAAAAAATTAGTGCAACATATTTATTAAAGGTCCTTTATGTCCATTGCTCTCATGGCAGTGGCATGTCTGCACTCTGGGGGGTGGGAGGTGTGTGTGTGTCAGATGACTCCCGAGGGTGTGCTAAGGAAACACCAGGTGACATATTCTAAATTTTATTTTTAATTTTTTACAATTCTTAAATTCCAGTATAGTTAACATGCAGTGTAATACCGGTTTCAAGTATACAGTATAGTGAACAACACCTGGTGCCCATCATAGGTGCACTCCTTAATTCCCATCCCCTTGGCCACCTCCCCATCAGTTTGGAATTTAAGAAACAAATAAGCAAAGGGGGAAAAAAGACAGAGGGGGACAAACCAAGAAACAGACTCCTAACTAGAGAGAACAAACTGATGGTTGCCTTATTTTTTTTATGTTAAAAATTAGTGAGAAGGTCATGTTGTATCCCCTAGATCAAAGTATCTAGAGGAAAGGGAGATTCCATAGGCTTGAGGGATAGGAATGATGCTTCCACTTGGTGCTTCCTGATCAGTGGTGGGACATGTAGTATTGACATGTTCTGGTGACATGGATTTGTAGCTTATAACAATATTAACTAAACTGCCTTACCTAAAACTTAGGATAAAAAAGTTAACATTGTTCTGCAAAATCAATAAAATGGTGAAACTGGCACTTTTTACTCCAATGAAAAACATTTAATTAGCTGCACTCTAAGTACATAATAATATACTATTCAGATAAGAAAATGGCTACTGAATTCCAAATTATCGAGAAAGATCAATTCAAATATATGTATTTATACTCCCTCTTGCTAACTGTGAATGTTGTTTTAAGTATATCTTTCTGTCTTAAAATATGTTAATACAAAGTCATAATTATCAAGATATTTAATATTTTATATTTGAATTTACCATTTTAATTTTGTTTTATAATGAACATAATCTTATTTATGAAGTGTATATGTGAGAGTATTTACACACATTGGGCATACATGTTCCAAAGTCTTTTACATTGGGATATGTGATAAAAAAAAATTGGAACTATAAGAAAGCAAGATTTGGGGGAAATGAAGGTTGAAAGAGAGAATTGTGCTATGTCTCATTGAGTACAAAGGAATCTAGACAGTCCAAGCTCAAGTTCAAACCTTTCTGCAAGGGATGTGAAAAATTTCTCAAATGAAATATTATCTGTGTTAATGGTCCCTATGGTAGTTTTAAAAGATGGACTTGAATCTTTTAACTTTCCTCTCATTGACAGGTAGGGGTTATGTCCCTTCCTCTTGGATCTGGCTGGGTCTATGTCTCTTCTGACCAGTAAAAGCCATTAATCATTTTCTTGGCATCTGGAATGCTTGCTATTCTACAGAGGAAGCTACCTGTCACATAACAAGTTCAACTACCCTATGAGGCCACATGTAGGTGAATGAGCCAAATCTTCTGAGCCATACATATGAGGGACACCATTTTGGACCTTCTGAATCGACCTATCTACCAGGAGAATACCAGTGAATGACCTCAACTGATATCACAAGATACAGAACAATCACCTAGCAGAGCCTTGCCCAAGTTCCTTAAACATAAAATCTCTGAGATACAATAAAATGGCTTTTCAAGGCCACAAAACATGGGGGGTTGTCATACAGCAATAGATAACTCTAATAGAACCTGTTATCAGAAGTGAGGTGCTAAGGGACAGAGTAAACAAGTGGTCGTGACTTTGAGACTAGGTGGTAGGCAAGATAGAAAGTCCTGAAGGAAGTTCTCACTGATGTAAGTGAGGAGGATATAGTTGGCAGGTGGAAGAGAGGAAACTATCATTCCACGGTGGTGGAAATCTTAGAAACACTGTCGCCTGTGGTATTTTAGAAAACAAACTGTACTAATGAATTGAAGAACCCGGCTAAGGCAATTTCCAGCAGAAGATCCAAAGTTTCAACTGGTTTCTTTTAACTGTGTTTAAGAAGTTACACAAATAGGGAGATGAACTAAAAAAGGAAATATGCTGCTTCAAGCACAATTTAGAGAAAATATAAAGGAGTCAGGACTTGCTTAGTTCAAAAATAAAACTATTTCTCAGTCCCAGCGTCTCCCAGCAGAACGTTATCAGAGTAAGAAAGTAAGGGAAGGTATAAATGCAAAGACCAAAACCAGAATGCTATGCGGAAGATGTGGTCTCACAGTAAATATATCAACATGAAGTGTGGTTATAAAACCACTTCTCAGCATCTCAGAAGATTTGAGGTCCTGTATCCTAAGTCATTTTGGTAAAACAAAAGAACCAAACAACAAAAGCCCAAGCTTCAGAAAGATCTTAAGGGTGTGGATTACAGACCCTCTTTGATAAAGAAATCTTAAGGGCATTGTCCCTCAGTAGTCTCAGAGGACCCACAATAGAAAAGGACATTTTTCAAAGACTTTTATGCATGTGACTTTTGTCTAATACCATGAATTCTAGTAATACTCTAGAAAACCCACAAAGCTTTTAAAAGAATTGTATTGGTAGAATACATTGCCAGCTTGGACCTAAAAGGTCAGATAAAGACCTGCCCTTCCTAAATTCTATGAACTGGAAACACACTGAGATAATTACTCAAATATAAACACAGGCTATTTCCTTTCTGTCGGGAAGAAAAAAAAGACTCAAGGGTAGAATCACACGTATACGGCACGGGCTGACAAATCACGGCCTATAAGCCAAATCTGGGTGGTGGCCTAATTTTATATCTCTAGTTAGCTGAGACTGTTTTTACTTTATTTATTTTGTGTGTGTGTGTGTGTGAGAAGATTTGAGGGGTGGGAGGAGAGTTCATGTACATGTGTTGGTGGAGGGACAGAGGGAGAGAGAGAATCTCAAGCAAACTCACCACTGAGCATGGAGCCCAATGTGAGGCTAGATCCCACAGTCCTGAGACCATGACCTGAGCTGAAATCAAGAGCTGGATGCTTAACTGAGTCACCCAGGCACTCTGAACGTTTTTATATTTTTAAAGGGCTGCTCAAAAAAATACAACTAAACAAAGGCTATACATAATAGGGAAGACTATACACTATGTGGTCCTTTACAGAAAACGTTTACTGGCCTTTACCTAGAATTTGATGCCAAGAAATATGGAGGATCATTCCTAGGGAGCATTAATGGGCCCTGATCACAGAACTGGCAGTATGGCCCTGGCTATATTTCAGAACTGATAGGGACTTGTGACTGTTAGGTTAGTCATTCCTGTTCTACCATTTTATGTTGGAGAGCAGATAACTAGCTTCTTCCTGTGTTCACTTACCGTCAGATCAAAAGGAACCCAGGATACCCAAGGATTGGCACCTGAATTGAAAAACAAGATCCTGGATCATGCACCTGAGCCTGGTATCATAATGGGTCGTGTCTTTGGGTATGTGGGTCTCATAAGGATAAGGAGTTGAGTATGATTCACAACATGGTAAATGTATATAATTCGTGGCTTGCAGAAAGAGCACTTGGTCTGGAAACAAATCTGCAGATTCTTCTGTATTTCCCATAAAGTGATGAGGTCTGTGTCCCATCTCCTGGAATTGGGTATGGCTTGTGTTTGCTCTGTCCCACAGAGCAGAACAGCGCTGACTGCGTAAATTCAAAGATTAAGTCAGAAAAGGCCATGTTATTTCTGCCTAGTTCCTTTGGGAGACCGGCTCTGGGAAAAGTCCCTGCCATGTAAGGCCTCTGATTAACCTAAGACCTCACCAACTGGAGTGGAGTTCAGCCCCTCTTGACGGTCCGGCTGAGCCTGGACTTGTAGGCAAGATATCAGTCACATGAGTGATGTGGTCTTGGACCACCCATGTCAGTCCACCAACCAGGTGAGTACCGTGAGGACGAGAAGAGCTCAGTCAAGCGCTTCCTGGCTTTCTGACACACAGATTCAAAGAGGTATTACTAGTGGCCAATGCTTTAAGCAACTAATATTTGGAGTCTTTTGTTAAGCAGTGATAAATAATTGTAACGATGACGTGGCACTGTGGACCTCACCACGTGGCTTGCTTTGGTCAGTGGAATGATAATAAATGTGACATAAGCAGAAGACTGGAGTTCCCCTCTCTCGCACCTCCACCACTGCTGTGACAGATGTGCCTGGGCCAGTCTGCTGGTGGCAAGAGACATGGCAGCAGAGGTTCCATTGTTCCTGTCATCCTGCTCAAGTCTGTTCTACTCAAATGAATAGACAGCTGGCTCACACACAAGAGAATGAGCCAAGAGCAGAAGGACCACTCATCAAATCTAGCCCAAATCACCAGGCCATAAACTTGTGAGCTAATGTATTGTTCTACGCCATCCATTTGGGAAGTGTGTATGCCTGTTGTTAGGTACCTTCAGTAGCAAGAGATAACACCATGAGGATTTTCATTTCAAGGCACTTCTTTATTAAAAACATTGTTTCTAACCATACAGTTTTACACACTGTTTCTGAAACACTTGGCATATTCAATCTAGTCTTTTTTCTTTATTACTCCCCTTCCTTCCAGAATGCCCTTTGCCCTCTTTCTGCCTCTCCTAATCCTGCACATTCTTAACAGCCTGGTTTAAAATTCTATAACCCTAGAATCAATCTGCGTCACTCTACCCCATAATAGCTTTACTTCTGGATTCGTGTAGAATTCACTTTCTATACCATCTTCTCGACAATTAACTGGATATTGCTTTGCGATGCTACTTCCCTAATTTCTCCCTACCTGTATTTTGAGATCTCTGAAGGGGTGGTTATCTTGTGTCCTACTGCTTCCTACCATCCATCTCAACACACTACACTGCATAGCCTAGTTTCATGCAAATAATAGGGGTTAAGTAGGAAGTCAAGAACACACCATAGCTTTGAAAGGTTCTTGCATGGGTAGAGACAACAGAATACACAGTTTGTAACCAGGCCTATAACCATTCCTACCGCAGGTATCCCTCGCTTCTCGAAAGTTCCCATTTAAGTCACTTCACTTTTAAGAAAGACTTATATTAGTGTACTTGGTTTCCCAGACTGAGGATTTTCACTTTATAGGAAAAAAAAAAAGGCAAAAAGTGAAAATAGCATTCAGTGTTGGTTTTGCAATAGTCATTATAGAGCTCCACCCCTCACCCCCAACTCCTTCCCAGGGACCTACACTCAGCATCTCAAGCATCACACCGCCAGAGCTCAGATTTGTGTCTGTGAGCATCTGTGCTTTATCTTGATTTATTTTGTGCATCCATTAGGAAGAGGTATCCTAAGGTATCAGAAAGCCTAAAAGAGGTGATTTTTTGGATCTGAGAACACTCAAAAATTTTTCTGTATGAATTAATGGTACTGCTCTCTACTTTGCATCCTTTCAGCTTAGGAAAGGTTTCTTAGGAACTTTCTACTTTCAGATAATGGGGGGAAACCTATACGTCATATTTGAAAGAAAAACAGAAATCTTTATGGGAGATAATTGAGCAATTTGATACAGGGTCAGGGGGTGGGAGGGAAATATGCTGAAATCTTGAATGTTTTCAGTGAATCAGAGTCTACGGGTAAAAAGGTATTAAACAATTGTTGTCAGGCTTGACTATCTGCCAAATGACTGATCATAATGGCAGAGCCCCATTTCCTAACTTGGAGGTTTTGCAAGTCATTAATAGCCTATGCAACATTTACCAGGTGTTTGGTTAAAGCGTGCTTACATAAAAAGTTTGCAAATATTTATATTTCATAGAATTCCTCCCACTGTATTTAGAGTTAAAACAGAAGAATCATTTTCCTGTAAAAGATTGTATTTCTCATGAAAGAACATTATTTTTCCAAAAATTATAAAGAGAAGTGTTACTCACTTTCCCCCCCAAAGGAAATTATTCCCCCAGGATAATGGGGAGGCTAACAAAGAATCATCTGCTCAAAACCACATTTTAGTGACAATTTACCATATCTGAATTTTTTTTCTTGAAAATAAAAAAAAGCAATAGGAAATAATCTTCTAGCACTTATGGGAAAAAAACCAAAGTCTTCTTCATACTTTCATTTCAACGACAATAAGAGGAAGCCCAGTTATTATATTTCCTCTTGCTTTTGCAAAAGAAGGCTTTCAGTGTCTCTTAATATCTGGATATAAGAGTCAGCTTAACCAGTCCTTACATCCAGACATTAAAAATGAGAATAAACAGGCATTCTACACTGAAATAGATTTATGTTGAAGGGACAGGGTTTGGAGGTGGGATGGGGGAATAGCAGAGGGTATGAGCAACCTCTTTCGCACCAAACATAAAATGGCACAACTTCTGTGGCAATATGAAATGGTAGGTTTGAATAACTCTATCCACAGAGAATGTTCTAATGGAAAGTACATGTCTAAGGCCCAGCTGTCACTGCTTTCATGCCTGAGTGGGAACGCTGACCAGACTGACCACTCCCCTTACACCTAACAATGAAGCTGATTAATTCCTATCCAAGTATAAGTTGACAAGATTATTTTAGAGATGTAATTGGCTGGCTGTCATCCTCCTTCGTGTCAACTAAGAGAGCAAAGCTTGCATATCAAAGGGAGAATCCTAGGCAGACTAAATGGATGGATGAGGGAGTACCCATCAAAAGTCCAAGTCAGACCTGAGAGGTGAGGTACACTAGTTAGCTTGTGGGAGAGCTCCCCCTTGAGGAGCTCAAAACAAATGCAAAACTCAACAGAAAAATTATATCGATGACCACTCTTGTCCTTCAGAAGAAAAGGCTAAATACTTCTTTAGGACAAAGAAAGAAAAATCCTTCACATATATTCCTACCAAAGACTATTTTACTAAAGACTTTTTTTTCCCCTCCACCCAAGATATTATTTAACTGGTTCCTCTAACATGAAAGAAGACTCATACAATGAACCATACCGCCATGTTTGTTCTGTCTCCAGCCAGGACTCACCCCCTTTCCTACACTGAGGAAAAACCAAGGGCGGGGGGGAGGTATAAGACAACTCTGTTCTACGGTATCACTTTTTTGGGTGCAGACTCCTACCAAGAACTGCTTTACATTCTGAGAATAATGTGAGGGGTAAAAACAACAACAAACCCCAAACACTTACTGACCAGAGGTTGTTAAGTGATTGGGAAAAAATTGGGCTGGGTGAGTATTTGAAGATTCTGCTTTATGTTCAAGAAGAGCATAGCCCAGAGCTGACTCTGCTGAGGTTTTGAAAGAGAGAGGAAGAATGAGGTGATGTTCTAGTCTCGTGTGTCTTTAGCAACCATTCTCCTCCAGGGTAAACAGGCTCCTTTTCCAAGAATGTCTTCTGAATGAGCTATCCAGTCTGCCCACAGAAGTCAAATAGCAAACCTCCAGGGCACATTCCACAGGCAGAAGGGGCCACTTACAAGTCCAGATCCGCCCAGTTAGTACAGGGACTGAGGAGCGGACTTTATCAGATCGACCTCCCCTGGGACCCGGATGACTCCAACAGATCCTCCGTGAAAGCTGTCTCAAAATCCCCATTTATCTAGCGGCAGCTTTACCCCTTGTCCTTTAAAGTTTTCGGAGACATTTCCCTCAGCGCAATGAAGAACAGACATCAATGCTCGGTGTTATAAAAGAAGAATAGGGTTTTCTTTCTATCAGATCAGGGCAGGTCAGTTCCAATAATAGTTTAATAGTTCCCACTGAAGTGGAATGAAGGAGGAAGTCTGCGATATGTATTGTCCATCTAAGTCACAGGATGAAGGCATTAAATGCTGGACGTACGGAAAGGCAGAGAATGTTGTACGAATGGAGAGGAGCTTCATAATTATATTAACTACATTAACCATTATTAACCATAATGATAAGTTAATCAGACCAGGGAAAGAATTTAGGACAAGGGGCATTAATTTTTCCCTCCCAGGGCATACTACTCAAATTCTGGCAAAAGATAATTGATACTATACTTCTACTTAGTATATACCCTCAGGAGTCAGCTGAAATCAAGGAAATCTTTAAACCTGGGCAAAATCAAGTAACAAAGACTGGGTCTCATCTAAAATAACACCGAGCTTGTTGAACAGAATATTGCAGCTGCCAAATTTCAGATTGAAGGAATTGTCCTCCGTGTCAAATCAAACCATCTAGCAGTACAGAGTTTTGTTCATTCGGGCTTTATTAGCCTGACCCTACCACCCGAGATAACAAGCATAAAGATACCACAGGATAACCCTTAAGCCCCATTTAACTCTTTCAGGCTTTCCCCCCCTTTCCCCTCTTTCTGTCCATCTCTCTTTCATCCTTCAAATACTTAACATATTTATTCCAAGACGAGTATGTGTACTGTATTTCTGATAATACAAAAATCTGATCTTCATGATTCCATTAACTTTGTGCATTTTGACTTTTCAAAGTGTTCCCAGAGTATTAGAAGGTTTTTTCATTTGACCAATCTTGGAAAACAAAAATGCATCCAATAAAATTTTCTAAATTTCACCTTTTTCTTTTTGGATTTTTTTTTATGGAGCTGAACAGAATTAGGTTAATGAAGAGATATGAATATATGCACGTGGACTAAAGAAGATCCAGTTTCCCAGAAGTTACACATAGTTTATTTCTTCTTTAAAGAAGCCCAGCTTTGGGGCACCTGGGTGGCTCAGTGGGTTAAAGCCTCTGGTTCTCTGCTTGGTGGGGAGCCTGCTCCCGTGCCCTCTCCCCACCCCCCTCCCCCCCACCCCCCATCTGCCTCTCTGCCTACTTGTGATCTCTGTCAAATAAATAAATAAAATCTCAAAAAAAAAAAAAAAAGCCCAGCTTCCTTCTCAAGCTTCTCTGTGTCTCCATTCTGGTAGTGTTGGCCACTTAGTGATTACTCAGCAAATGTTTATTGAGCAAATTAATGAGCACTAATATAAAGATAATTGAACAATTAGTAGGTAATGAATGATCTGCAAATTAGCAATTTATAATAAATTACAAATTATTTAATCTGTAAATAATTAAACATCAATTGAGGTAATGATAAATATTCAGTAAGTAAACAAATTACTGGAACAAAAAAGAAAGATTCTATTAAAAAATCCGAGGCCCAAACTACAGAATATTTGCAACGAAAAAGAAATGTTATTTTTTTTTTCAGGCACGGGAAACTATGACTAGGCACCCAGACAAAACTAGATACACTGTGAGCAGGTCAGGTGACGGCTCCATCTTGCGTCATCACCTGTCATTAACAAACATGTCTTTAACAGCCGACCGCTCAACGCCCAATAGCATCTTACCGCTAAAACAAACTTGAGGGGTTTTCTACTCCAACTCCACCATTTTGCAGATGAGAAATCTGAGCCCCAATTGCAGATGTACGATCTGCCCAAGTTTACATGGCTAGTACACCGCTGGCCTTCTTTCCAGATGGTGCTTTTCTTTTCTTCTGTCCTATCTGCCATTCACTCCATCCCTATTTCTCCAGTGACTACGCTGTGTCATTTCTCTGCACTAGTCCACTTTTTGTGAACTGAGAGGTAGTGGGTTGGAAATAAATGTGAGTATATGTATCACGCTTGTCCTTTTTTTTTTTTTTCTTACTATCAATCACCTTGGTCACCTGGTTTGACCCATAGTGGTGAATGCAACAAGTGTTTCTACTTAGGCTGCGTCTAGGAAGTGGAGTAGTTCTGTTTGCAGAGTCAGTGTATTTCTTAGTCTTTTTGAATGTACTGAGAAAATCCAACTCAAGTGTGTATAGTCAGAGGTGATAAAGAGGTAGGGATACAGACTACAAGAAGTTCTAAAGCAAGCCAGCCAGTTTCCTAAATAAAAAGCAGAAAAAAACCAAAAAGAATAGTTTTCCAGCCAGGAAACAGGCTTTTGCCATTATAGCATCCAACATATGATCACAGGGAAAACATCAGTAAAACATATGTTTTTCCATAGTTTCTAGTCCATCTGTCCCTGACATTTTGCTAATTATCTCAAAAACGGGTTTTGGAATAATTTTCCTTTCCCTTCTATTTCTGGCTAAAGGTAACAATATCCCTTGGTGAATAACAACTTCAGTATTAAATGGTCTTGAACAACTGTGCTTGGCATAGATACACACCATTCTGGAGTTCCAAATTTCCCAAGACAATCTTCTCCTTGGTGTCAAAAATCCTCCCTTACAGTTTGTGTGTTCTACAGCATAGAACAACATAGCATGTCTATAATAGAGAAATATGACTGGGATGCCTGGGTGGCTCAGTGAGTTAAGCCTCTGCCTTCAGGTCAGGTCATGATCCCAGAGTCCTGGGATCGAGTCCCACATCAGGCTCTCTGCCCGATATGGAGAAGGGGAGCCCGCTTCCCCCTCTCTCTGCCTGACTCTCTGCCTACATGTGATCTCTCTCTCTCTCAAATAAGAAAAAAAAAAAAAAAAGAAAAGAAATACGACAATACTCAGCATGAAACAAGGGCAAAATGATGGGAGTAAACAAGGCAAAACTTGCCTTGGACTAGAGCAAAGAACATAGCCTTAGGTATCAGGAGCTGAGTACTGCCATCTACTGGCCACGAGGTCTGGGTCAATTTTCTTCACCACTCTGAGCTTTTAGATTCCTCATCTGAAGACAGACTCACATTTAGATCAACAGGGCTCTGAGGTTAGAGAACGTGTTTCAAATATCACTTCATACATTTCAAGTGTGATACAAATGTCACTGGGAAATTTTTTTATGAGTAAAACAATCTAAGATTCTACGGACGTCACAGAATGGCTACCTACACACATTCAGGAAATTGCTTGGAGATACAAAGTGGCTTTCCCTTTTCTGTTCTAGTTGTCAGTACCCAGGCATCACAGCATCCTTTCCCCTGAAGCTGTCTACGCTCATTGGGAGACAGGCTAGTCTTTGACTTGAATTTCGTGGGAGCATATTTTGCAAAAACAGAGGTAACTCTATCCTGCCCCCCTTTTCCTACGTGCTCAAACTGAACACCACAGGGAATTTACTGCCAAATGGCAGATGTGAGGCTAAGATCCTTCTGGAATGACTACAGTGATCCCATCTCCCCTTCCCCCAATACACCTCACCGTCCTCTGAAAGATTTATAAAGAAGGACACTGTGGCAACACACGACCTTTCGAAACTGCTCACACTATGTTCTCTCCCCAGAAGGAATTCTAATGTCCTCTTGTCTCGTGTTGCCTGCCACGTACCAACCACGGGGGAAAGACACTGAAAATTTAATGAATTTAAGAAAAGCTGTGCAAGCTTCTCTTTTGGAGGAGCCTTGGGGAAGAGGGAAGCAGACAGAAGGAAAACATTCAAAGAAATTACACTGCCCCCAAGGGTGGTATCTACAGAGGACAGTGACAGGGGCTTGGAGATGTATTATTTTTCTGGTGCCCATTTACCTACAGGGCTGGTTTCAGTACGGTTGCTGGCTATAACCAGGGTAAAGGTGAAGGGATGAGATCAATATCAGAGGCAAAAACACTAAAGAAAGAAAACCGTGACTCCAGAATACAACAAAGAATATAGGATGGACAGAGCCAGCGGGGGGAGTGGGGGTGTGAAAAAGAGAAGCATATGGAACCAGATACACAAGTTGTCTGAAAAGCATAAATACATACAACATCCAGAGAATAACAGCTCAAGAAAATATTTTGCATTTAACTAATATAAAAACATATTTGCCATATAACTTTCAGGTTATGCCACTCTCTAAGGTATGACTCTGTTCTTGTAAGTGTGCAGAGACAACCACCTGAAAGGATACACATCAAAATCTTTGTGATTACTTCTGGAATGTTAGAATCCGGGGCGGGGGGGGGGGGTTGCATGTTTCCCTTTTTCATGCATGTCTACTTTCTAATATTTCTACATTGAATATATAAAAAATAAAAACAGTACTTTTTTTTAAACTATGACTTCTAAATTTCTTTTATCACTATCACTGAGAAAACATATTTGGGTACAGAGAGGAAGAGGTAAGAAAGGGGATCTACAGACCATAGGCTGTGGGCCAAATCTAGCCTAGTGCCTACTTTTATAAATAAAGTTTAACTGGAACACAGACACTTCATTCATTTACACACACAGGCAGAGTCCAGTAGTTGGGAGAAAAGACCAGATGGCCCGCGGGGCCAAATGGCCCTACGTGGCTCTTTACAAAAAAAAGGTTGCCAACCCCTGGATGAGAAGAATCCTTTCTTTGCGACTGGAATATCCACTGCACATTATTAGCTGTGAGGAAGTCATACCCTCTGGGTCTCAGCTTCCCCTCACCTAAGCAGAAGGAAAACACATCTTAGAGTTGTCTTGAGGATTAAGTGAGTTATGCATAAAAAGTACTTACTGCTGTGCCTGGCACATTAGGAAACGCTCACAAACATTATTCTACCTATTACCTACTTCCTTTTAAACCAGGTACATTATTCCACTATTAGGTTAAACCTAACGAAACTGCCATTTTGTTGGTGAAACTGTTCGACACTGACAATCTTATCGGGTTCAACGTCACCATACTTCACCACTCGCTCGTCTCACTTCTGTGTACGTCGTAATCTCTGAGACGGTGTCAATGTCATGAAGGCAGTGTGGGGTTAGCTAATTTGCCAGGAAGAGCTGAGAATAAAAACCTAGCACCGTTGTGCCCAAATCCAAACAACACGGATGTCTGAAACAAAAATGCTGCGGCACGTGTATTTTGCTCTGATACTCGTAAAATGCTGGCAAGTTAGCACTAAATGTATGCACGATGAGACAGATTCGGTACTCCTGCCCTGCTGCCCCAAACAGAAGCTTCTCAGATAAAAGATATTCTTCCCATCCTCCAAAATAACACCTGTCTCTTGAGTTTCAGCAGGCCCAGCAAGCTTCCACAACACTGTGACAGTCACTCTTGGCACTGAGCAGAAATCCAGACACATCCTGCCATAACATCTGTGGGAAGACCTGCCTGAAGGGAACAGGGGACTCAGGATCCCACAAAATTTCAAGAGTTCTGTCATTCACGTGTGTACTTAAAAGATGGCATTTTGGAACTTAGTACAGATCCAACACAGGAGTTCTTAAAAAAACAAAAAACAAAAAAACCAAATGGGGCTTCTCCAAGAATGAGAAAGAAGGACACCTGAACATTAATGGAAGGAAATTATAAGAAGCTGCAGATAGAAAAGTGTAAGATGAGCTTCACGGAAAGGGGGCTGATTGGGAAACTGAAGGATAAATCAAGTATTTTTTTTTAATTCTTATTTATTATTTTTTATTACCATATATTAATTTCTTCAGGGGTACAGGTCTGTGAATCATCAGTCTTACACAATTCTCAGCACTCACCATAGCACATACCCTCCCCAATGTCCATAACCCCATCACCCTCTCCCTCCCCCCACCCCCACCCCCCCTTCCCCCGCCCCTGCAACCCTCAGTTTGTTTCCTGAAATTAAGAGTGTCTTATGGTTTGTCTCCCTCCCTGGTCCCATCTTCAACGTAGATGAAGACGGGCTTTAAGTTCAGTATTAAGCCTATCAAAGAAAGAACAAACTCAGTTTAATCCAATCAACACTTACTACATGCCTATTTTATGCCAGGCACTGGGTTCACACAGCTAGAGATAGTAAGAGAGACCAGATGCTATTCCTACCCTACAGGAGTTTCTGGGCTGGTGGAAGGAAGATAGACATGTAACCAAATAATGTTAACGTAATGTGATCAGTGTTCTAACAAGAACACTAACAGTGGTTATTCATTCACTGCAAAAAAATGCCAAGGAAATACAGAATGAAAAAATTAATTTTGCTTGGAAAGGCCAAGGGAGGTTAGGGAAGAGAGAAATCATTGGAGATGTCCAAGTTAACTAAGCGAACAGTGGGGCAGGAATGAGAGTGGTCTGCTGCAGTTTCAGGATAGGACGGATACAAGGGATGGCTGCAAAAGAACCTGAGGGATGTTTATCAAGAACCTTATACACTGAGCTTAAGAATGTGGACTTTAGGGGCACCTGGGTGGCTAAGTGGGTTGGGCCTCTGCCTTCGGCTTGGGTCGTGGTCTCGGGGTCCTGGAATCGAGCCCCACTTCGGGCTCTCTGCTTGGCGGCCTGCTTCCCCCTCTCTCTCTGCCTGCCTCTCTGCCTACTTGTGATCTCTTTCTGTGTCAGGTGGATAAATAAACTCTTAAAAAAAAAAAAAAGAATGTGGACTTTACCCAGTAGGCATTTAGTCTCTTTAAGCAGGAAGAGACCTTGTCAAGTCTGATTTAAAGAGACAAAAGAACAGATGCTTTCCCAGAGAGCCACGGTGTAGGATCACAGGAGACCATTCAGGCTGAGCCTAGGGAAACCTAGAGCAGGAACGTGTAACAGTAGCCAGGAGGGGACATATACTGGATACAGCGAGGCTTCAAACTGGAATGCCACAGGAGAGGTGGAAATCTGAAGACTCAGAAGGAAAAGTAAGACGAACAGAATTCTGATGTGGGAGGAGGAAGGGTCACAGAGGTGGGGAAAAGAAGCACAGGTTAGGGGCCTGGCCTTGGGAGAGATAATTTCTCTTCTTCAGAGATATAAAGGAGACCAATAAGAAGGGGGTAAAAATAGAGGTAATACTGCAGGGAGGAATGTTAAGAAAAGTTGCCACCATTGGTACCTCCTCAGAATAACAAACGGGAGAGAACAGTGGCTTTGCGGAAACAGAGCTACGCATACGTAGCACCACCGTAGAAGACTTTGAAAATGGAAAAGCCAGAGATCTGTAAAAGCGATAATCCAGTAGATCCTGACCCAGGATCCACTTGGGCCAACAACTCATACATTGGTGATCTCTCTCATCCGCACATTCCAGTAGATCCCGACCCAGGATCCACTTGGGCCAACAACTCATACATTGGTGATCTCTCTCATCTGCACATTCCAGTAGATCCTGACCCAGGATCCACTTGGGCCAACAACTCATACATTGGTGATCTCTCTCATCCGCACATTCCATTTTTTTCTAAGAGTGTTCTGAGCCTTCAGTCCACTCACCATTGTTGATGCTATTATCACTGATGGGTGGCGAATGGTCTCCAAGGGAGGAAAATTTAGTTTCCTTCACTTGACACTAATGTAGCCCTCAGACTACTCTACCGATCTGTCTCCATGCCCATCACTCATCCCTGCTCAGCTTAAGAAACCCCAAAGGCTTTCAGGCTCAGGAACGGAGCCCCAATGTGGGAAGATGCAGCGTCGCAAGCAATAGGGGGTGGCGAGGTCTATGGGTTAAAAGTGGTTACATTTTCTTGTTCTCTCAGGTCAAACAAAACGCACAAATACAACTTGGGATTTCAGGGACTTTCTCTTTCAGAATCCTACACGGGACAAATCCAGCCTTCGCCAAGCAGACTTCCCCATGGCTCAGGCTCCTAGATAGGAGCTCCTTCCGAAGACTTCTTTGGGGCTTACTCCCGTGTTTCTTTTCTTTCATCTCTCACTTATAAGATGCTATCTTTCATAGCACAGAGGTCAGAACATGAGCTTTGGATTCAGATGGCCCTGGAGGAAAACCTTGACTTTGCTATTTTTAGGTTTTTATGACATAGACAAGAGACCTAAAGTTTTCTTTTTCTTTCTTTTTTAAAAGATTTTATTTGACACAGAGAGAGAGGGAACACTAGCAGCAGGGTGTGAGAGGGAGAAGGCGGCTTCCTGCTGAGCAGGGAGCCCGATGCCGGGCTTGATTCCAGGACCATGGGATCATGACCTGAGCCGAAGGCAGACACTTAATGACTGAACCACCCAGGAGCCCCAAGACTGAAATTTTCTGAGAATCATTTTTCTCATTTGTAAATTGAAATACTATTATGCATTACTGTGACAATAAATTAAATAATGTATGCAAACTACTTAAGTGTCTTGCAGGCAAACACTCAAATTTTTTTTTTTAAAAGATTTTATTTATTTGTCAGAGAGAGAGAAGGAGAATGAGCGAGCACAGGCAGACAGAGGCAGAGGGAGAAGCAGGCTCCCTGCCGAGCAAGGAGCCCGATGTGGGACTCGATCCCAGGACGCTGGGATCATGACCTGAGCCGAAGGCAGCCGCTTAACCAACTGAGCCACCCAGGCGTCCCTCAAATATTTTTTAAAATAAGAGTTTTCTCCAACCATATTTTTTTATTTGTATTTATTTAACAATGAACAAAACTACATACATGTATATACATATATATATGCATATATATGTAAACATAAATATTTATTATATTTATTTTTTTCCCATCCTTAAGAGCCCCAGGGTACATGGGCAGAACCTCTGTCTTGACACTCCATGGGGGACTGAGAATCACGCCCTTTAGAGGCAATCCAAGGGGTGTATATTTATATTATTAAACAATAACACAAAACTACACACATGTATATATGTGTATATATATGTACATACATTTACATAATTCTTTCCCATTTGAAAAGTGATTTCTAGACTCTCCTTGGCTTCTTATAAAACTATGTATGAAGTCCATACAATCACAGACCAGTCTAGGCTTTCTCTAATCTTTCATAACTACCCAAGATAGGAAGCCTGCCAAGAGCAATTAAACACTTAACAGTCACATTATTCCAAAGTTAGTACGGAAATTGAGAAATATATTTAACAAGACTCTGAAGGAGGAACATGAGAGCCCAAACACAATGGCCTAGAATGATATTGGCCAAGATCTCAAGGACAACTGAATTTCATCCCAACAGTGCCACAGCATCTTGAACATAACCAATCCCACATGTGTGGACTTCCATTTCCTCCGTCAACAAATATGGCACCACAGTCACCATCGGTGATGCCATCTGAAGGAAGAGCGCCACTGCTCTACGGAGCAGATCGCCTCCAAAGGGCGTGATTCCCAGTCCCCCTGTGGAGTGTCACGACAGAGCTTCTGCCCATGTACCCCAGGGGTCTCAAGGATGGAAAATTTGACTTGACAGGACGAGTGCGCAGGGTAATAATGTTCAAACAGGGACTGGGAGCAAAATCAAGGGAAGGGAATCTCCAATTTTGCAACCTGACTTCAGTACTTCCCCCAACAACGTAAAACAAAATCAAAACAAAAGAAAACATAGAGTCATCAATTTAAAAAAAGGAATGAAATGGACACAGAAGCTAAAAAGCAAACAGACTTCTCCAAACAGATCGTGTTCCATCAACTTCATATCTCTGGCAGAGCAAAAAGCTCCGTGCTCTGAGGAGTGGCAAAGGAAACTGGACTTTTTGGTCATATTGAGTAAAATGTGACTGTCTCATAGGGGACTAGAAAGGTGTGAGTAAGAGGGAGACAAGGAGGAAAACCTGGTTGAAAGAGAGAATGACATTGAGTCTGTGGCTATAATACCTTCATTGTGCTCCTGGAATATGCAGTGGGAAATAAGCTAAAAGGGTGAGCTTTAAAAAAATAACGAGATGTATCCTGCTTATTTCTGGCCCCCCCACTTCTGTGAGGCAACCTGCTGGACTTTCCATAAGAACGGTCTCCTGTTTTCCCATAGTAATGTGACAGCGAGAGGCAGCAGTTCCCGAGCCCTCACCACATGTCAGGCACTGTCAGAGCATTTTCTAGGTGGAAGTCCTCTCGCCTGCTGCCGGCCTGTGTGGTAGGTCCTGCTGATGTGAGGGGCTCAGCCACCACACTCACCCTGCCTCACCCACTACACTCTCAGCCGGGCTTCCCCTCTGTACCAGCTTGCAAGAGGAGCCTCAGGCACACAGAAAGCCTCCAAGACACACTGGTAAGGTGTCAGGGGTTTCCTAAAGCAGGATGGTCCCGTAAGTTTCAACTTCATTAAGAACCCCTGGCTGGCACTGGCATTTGCAGGTCTCAGAAGCCTTTGGCTTGGGTCCGTTAGAGGGTGCCAGCCGGGCGAAGGAGCAGGCTATCTGGCAGGCGAGGGGAGGGCTGGATAAGGGTGCAGAAAGCTCGCTCCGGACCCCAGCACCGCATTCCCTGGCTGTGATAACCTGGGCAAACCTTCCAAGCCTCATTTCCCAAACCACAGAAACTACAAAAGTAGTGAGGGGCAGGGGAGATCACCAAAGAACAACTGAATCGCGTAGCAAGTAAAAATCCTCTCCCTTGCAGGAGTCGTCTTAATTATTTAAGTCTATGCAATTGGTTAAAAAAGAAAATCCTTCCAGTTCTTTGAGGGATGAAACAAATAGTTCACTTGGTGACAAATCCCATTCTTATCTTTTCAAAAAGAATATTAAATAAATGCTGTATTTAGAATATCAAAGTCCCCTTAAGAGCAGTAGTTTCCTTACACAAGCCTACAAAGTGGCACCGTTCTATGATGAAAATGGGAGAAATGTTTTTCTTAACGTGAAGTGTATTGTATTTCTTTTCAAGATTTTATTTATTTATTTGACAGAGAGAGAGATCACAAGTAGGCAGAGAGGCAGGCAGAGAAAGAGGGGGAAGCAGATTCCCTGCTGAGCAGAGAGCCCGACATGGGGCTCGATCCCAGGACTCTGAGATCATGACCTGATCCAAAGCCGAAAGCAGAGGCTTAGCCCACTGAGCCACCCAGGTGCCCAATTCATCATATTTCTAAATGAGATTTTGTGTGTTAAGATTCCTCTGGTTTATAAAATGTGGTGGGGGAGGGGCGCCTGGGTGGCTCAGTGGGTTGGGCCTCTGCCTTTGGCTCCAGTCATGATCTCAGGGTCCTGGGATGGAGTCCCGCAGCAGGCTCTCTGCTTGGCAGGGAGCCTGTTTTCCCCCCACCCCACCTCTGCCTGCCTCTCTGCCTGCTTGTGATCTCTCTCTCTGTCAAATAAATAAATAAATAAATAAATCTTTTAAAAAAATGTGGTGGGGGTAATTTTTAATTTAAAAGTATAAATGAGTAAAATACTAAGGTGGAAACTAGATGCTACTGCAAAAATATCTTCTGAAATTTAATTAATCTGTGAAATCCCAAAAGCCTTGGTGCACAAGTGTAGCTCAGACTAGAAGAATCACAGACAACGGAGCTGTCCTTTTGTCTGGTGTCATCTTCCACCAGTTGGTAAAACCATATCTTTCTTTGTAAGAATGTTCTGCTATCTTCAGATTATTCTTTCAGGGAAAAATGCATAAAGTGGATTTTCACACTCAATTTCTTTATATAGAACATATACATTTCCTTATATATATTTGTTATGCTATATTAGATAGTGTTATATATTTATATCTATATACTTATAGATGAATATAAAACCTATCTCCCTTCTATCTTCATTTTTTTAAAGATTTGAGAGAGAGAGCAAGCGAGCATGTGTGCACACAGGGTGGGCAAGAGGGCGACTCTCCAGCAGACTCCACACTGAACACAGAGCCCAAGTCAAGGCTCCAGCTCAGGACCCTGAGATCATGATCTGAGCCCAAACGGACAGTCGGCCGCTCAACTGACCACGCTACCCGGGGGGCCCTTCTTCATCGTCTCTAATATAAGTGATCCTACAGCCCGTATGGAAAGACACAGGATGACATTTTCATTTTTTCCTCTTAAAAAACACTTTGCCATTTTAGAAAATTTGGAAAGCACACAAGTCTCCCAAAACCAACTCTGAAATATAATTTACATACAACACATTTCACACATTTGAGGCGCCAAGTAGAGAACTACTGACAGAGATATAAAGCATTTTCATGACCACAGAAAGTTCCTTTGATCTTCTTTACCATCTCCCCTCCACATCTCAACCCAAGGAACCCGATGGCCATCACTGCCAATTTTGTTTCAGAATCTCACACAATGGAGTCGCACCGTATGTACTCTTTGTTTCCGCCTTCTTCCGCTACACACAGCGTGAGGTCCCTTCCTGTGGCACGCATCACTAGTAGGTTCCTTTCTACTGTCAAGTAGTGTTGATGTGAATACAGCACTCTTTGTTTATCCACGCTACTCTGGAGGGACCTAAGGATTGTTTAGAATTTTTGTCTACTCCGAGTAGCACTCCTTTTGGTATTACTGGACTGGAATTTTTATGAATCTATGTTTCCAATTCTCTTGTGTAAATACCCCAGAGTAGAACTGCAGGATCATTTAATAATTGTGTGATTAACCACGTAAAAACTTTACAGTTTTTGAATCGGGTGGTACCACATTACACCTGATCACAGTCTATGAGAGATCTAGGCACTACACGCATTTGGCAAGCCTTAGGACTGGCAGTCATTTGAATTTTAGCCATTTTACAGAGTACAAAGTGGTATCTCACTGTGGTTTTACTTGCATTTTCCTGGTGACAATGTTACTTAGTATATTTTCATATTTCATAGTATTTATTGTCCATTCTTTTATCTTCCTTATAAACTGCCCAAATCTTCTGTCCATTATTATTGGAAATCTATTGAAATCTATTCTTCTACAATAGATCTATAAATAAATCTATTCTTCTAGATTTCAGGATGATGATCTACCTTGGGAAATCAGGTTTTTGATGAGTCCCAGGAAAATCACGTTTTTTTTGCCCAGCTTATTCTTACTGTAAAGACTGTGGTGATGACGTCCATTCTCTTCACCTATCAGAGCTCAAATGCTAAGCCTTCTGCATCTGGTGAAATGATCATAGGACTTTCTGCATTTATTCTATTAACGTAGTGAATCAAGCTGAATTTTCAAAAACTTAACCTTGAATTCCTATGCGCACATGATCATGATAGAGTATCTTTTTTGTCAATTGCTAGAAATTAACCTGTTTGTATTCTGGCAAGGTTTTTAGGTTTAGGCTGATGGAGGATATTGGTCTATGCCATACCACTCTTGTAGTACGTTTGTTAAGTTTTACTGTTACAGTTATGCTGACCTGAGGAGTTTGGAAGTGCTCCCCTTTTCCTCTTTCCTGAAAGAATCTGCATAGATTTGATTATTGATTATTTGAATTCGTTAGAAAAGCCTTCCGGGCTTAGGTTTTGTGTGTCTCTGTGTGTATGTACGTAGTTCTAACTCAAAATTTATTAAGAGCTATGTGGCTATTTAGATTTTCTAGCTTTTAGTTAGTACTAAGTTACGGTTTTTAAGGAATTTGTCCATTTCACCCAAGTGTATTGGCATAAATTTGTTTATACTCTTATTACTTTTTAATGTATATAGAAAATTTAATGATGCCCCCAACTTTCTTTCCTGACATGGTCTGTTTTCCTCTTTCAGTCTAGGTAGATGTTTACCAATTTTGTTATCTCTTCAAAGAATCAATTTCTCCTTTGTTACTTTTCTTTACCGCTTGTATGTTCGTCTCACCAATTTCAGTTCGCTCTTTCGGATTATGTGTTCTTTTCTAATGTCTTAAGGTAAACATTTAATTTACTGATTTCAAGTCTTCTTTTAATAAAGGCATTTAGTGAAGCAATTTTCCTCTAAGTCGTACTGTAGCTGCACAACACCAGTGTTTGGAATATTCATGTTTCCATTATTATTCCAGTCAAAATATTTTCTCATTTCTGCTGTGGTTTTTTTCCTTCACCCATGGGGTTCTTGGTTGTGTGTGAAGTTTCTAAATATTTGGGATTTTCTCGCTATCTTGTAAAAGATTCCTAATTTAATGCTGTGTGGTCAGAGAATATGCCCTGTAAGACTTCAGTGTTTTGAAATTTGTTGAGATTTATTTATACCCTTATGTGCAGTATATCGCAGTGGATAATTTTCAGGAACTTGAAAAGAGTGTGTAACCTGAAGTTTTGAGGGGCATAGTGTTCTGTTTGGCATGTGGTAGTGGCTATAGAAATTTTTTTCAAATATATGAGGTAACTGTGATTTAACAAATACATAGAAAGGGGCTCACCAAGGGACTTTTTAGGGAGCAAGGAGGGAGCTGGTGGAGCCAGACTGAAGAGGAGAGGAGGACTGTAACAGGAAGCAATACCCAGCTGAAATGGGGTGAATGGTGCAAGCAGAATTAGAAAAAGTAATCTGTAAAAGAGAACTGGGGCATGCCTTCTAGGAGAGGAAGCAGCAGATAAGATGGGGTGGAGGGGAAAAATATTCAGGGAAATCCCATCAGATAGTCTATACTTTCTCAGTGTAGCCAAAGGAGGACATCTATTAAAGTCGGAAGGAACTTGGGAGCAGGTGTCTTGAGGTCTCCTAACAACAGTCTGCTGGGATGAAGGAAAGGATGGGGTTGCTGTGCCATGGTGCCACTGGGCCTGGCAGCAATAATCTTTCCTGGGGGCTTTTCTCAGCAAAGGTTTCTAACATGGGAACCTAAATGGGACCTACAAGTGTAGGTCCCATTTTTCAGTTAAACCTCAGCAGAGCTTTCTAATCATTGAACTTTTCACCTATCAAGGTGACAAGTCCTACAACAGGGCTCACTCTGGGTAGCAAACAATTTGTCTGCAGACCTAAATGTTCTCCGAAAAGGTTTATCAGAAATGAAGCTGATATTCTGGTCTCCATTTATACGTTTCATTCAAAGGAATATTCTTTTTAATTGACCTCATTAAATTTGGGATGACCTCTAAAGCCCTTTCCAGTATTTAAAAATCTATTATCCTGAATCATCAAGACCATCCAATTCAGCACCCCTGGTTTAAGAAAGCTGAGGAGTGTCAAGGTGACTTTAGTAAGCTTTCCATCAAAAGGGGTTAAAAACAATCAATGCTATTGTTGGGAAATTGCAGGAAACAGGCCCTGATGATGTCAGAAACTTTACTATGCAGATCTAGGCTGCTTGAGGTTTAATAAAAAATATAGAGCAGTTCATACAGATGAGAAATGCAACGAAACACAAAGAGAAAACACAATATCCGGAGGGAAACCAACAATGGCAAGAAAATGCACAGCTGCAGTGCTGAGATAGTTACATATGCCAACGCTTCATCTGGCTACCCTGGATTCTAATAAGTAGTATGCTCACAGGTAGATCACATAAAGTAACCAATCATTCCACTAATTCTGATAACTTGTTAACTACATACCCCACTGCTTTCTATGGGTAACATAATAAAGTCAAGGAAGACAATAGCAGAAGGGTAAAGGTGTGGAACAGCTCAGAGAAACCAGCATGGAAGGGAATAATGTTAGTAAACACACAGATCCACAATCCGAAGGTCTAAAAGAGAGGTTTCCCTTTTATTCAATAGTGTAAGCAGAGCTGCCCAATTTCAGGGTGCTACATCTCAGCAGAATATTCTGAAAAGGGGAAAGAGGCAGTGGGGCGGGGTGTGGGGGTGATGGAAGCACAAAAAGAACCAGAAATATATTCATTTATTTCTCAGGAGGCCACTGGGAAATAGTACAGATCAATACTGACCATTTGCAGGGGAACTTCATAGGATAACTATTCCTGCAGAACCCTGGACATATAAAGCATGCCCATCGCTGTGCCACAAAGCAGACTACGTGGAAACCTTTTCCACATTCAAAATGGCTTTTAAAGATATTTTATATTCTGGGGAACTCTGAGTGCTTCACCCATAAAAATACGTCTTTCAAGTTGGCAGGGGAAAGAACCCTTTCCAGATGGAGAACTTGATGCTGAAGGAGGTAAACTCACTTTAGCAGCCACGGGAACAACACAAGGCACAGCCAGGGGCTGAAATCGCCTCCAACCTGAAAATATTCTTAACTGTGCATAAAAGAGAATCTGAAAGTTGCCTGTGAGCTTACACCTGGCCCCAGCAGAGCTTCCTCATCAACATTCCGAGCCCGCCTCAGAAAGCTGGAGAGAGAATCTTGCAAGCACAGGAAAAAACAGACAAATTTCTTTCCTTCAAGCCTAATCTGATGATTTAAATCTATCTATCCTAATGCCTCTCAGGTGTTCTAACCATCTTATGCCTTTTAAGGGCTCTTCTGCAGGGAGGTAACACAAGTAGCTTCTCCTCTGATTAAACACAACTGCCACAAGATACCAGGTGCCGTGTGGACACGAGGAAATTCCCAAATTCCAACAGGAAACTTGCAAGAAGTTTTGAATGCTCACGTATTGAAATATATTTTAACATTTCTTAGACTTCGGGGAACATGGGGGGAATGTTTGTGTAGAATTTAATGTCCTCCAAACAAAGGCATAAAAAATATTAATATAGTGGACTTGTGGACCAAAACATTAAAAAATTAAACTACTGAAGTTAAAATGGGAATTTAAAAAAAAAAGTTAAAATCACGACTCTCATCAAATACAAAAATGAACATGTTTAAGTTTTTTGTTTTTTTTTTAACTTGTTAGTGAAGAAACTAGTAAGCTCTTACAACCAGGAGAAACATACTACGAAGGAGAATCCTAAGAGCACACACCCATCGATCAGGGAGGGTGAAAATGAATGCATAAATGGCAGGCAAAACTCGCCTTTTCCACAGTGGCTAGGAAAGCCAACTGATCTCTATGGGACAGAATTTACATATCTACAACGAGGATTATTTTGTATAGCTATCAGTTTGCTACAACTTACTGAGTTGTAAAAACAGCACTGTTGAATTAGACAACCCCAAATGATCTGCTACTGACAGTGCATAATTTCTCACGGAAGCACAATTTTTTCCCTGCACAGATCGCTGATTGTCTTATTTATTGCTGTATTCCCCAAACCCAGTACTGGGTAGATGTTCCATAAATACTTGCTAAATGGATAAATGTCTACTATGTATCAGGCACTAAGCTAGGCCCTTCATGGGCATCCTTCCATTTAATTCTCCCAACACCCTTTAAAATAATTATTCTCATTTCACTGATGAAAAACCAGCTCATGTGATGCTGTATAGCTATTACTTGTCAAAGGTTGGGGGTGGAAGACGGGCAGGGAGGATCCGACTCAGGTCTGTAAAAGCCCCTTTTCCCTTCTTCTTTCCATTTAATATGTCCTTTTTATTTGCCATGGCTCTACCACATGCCTCTAAGTTAAGGGACTGTTGTCACTGTATGACAAACACACTTGCTTGATGAGCAAGATACTGGAGATCTACTGCTTTGAGAAAAAGCAATGAATAGCAACATTCAAGAGAATTTAAGCATAAGGAAGAGACACTGAACATCTTTGCTGCAAGCTTGCAGATAAGCACGGGATATTTACCAGCCCAGACTACCACCCCCTCCCCCACTCCACTCCACCTAGGTGCTTACTTTCCAGTTCTCAGGATAATAAAGATAGATGAATTCAACTGTATATATGTGTTGTTTATGTGTGGTGTTTGTTTTCATAGAGATTGGAAACTGGTCCATTTAGGAGATCAGCAGCAGCTGACATTCAACACCTGTATCCTAGGACCATGGACTACTTTCACAGCAAGGCTAGAAGGCAGGTACCATCTCCCTTCTGCAGATAAAGAAAGCTGAAGGGCACCAGGAACCTTCATGAAATTGTACAACAAAGCTGCAACTCGGGGCTTTGACCTGGCACTTGTCACCACTCTCAGTCCTCTACTATTTACCAGGCCTGGTGAAGTTGACCTGTCACCGCAGGTCTTAATTTTTCACAGACCTCTTTGCTCTGTTTTTCAGAGCCTAGCCTCCAAGGGTACGGAGACCCCTGCCAGTTTCCAGTGCCCTGGGGCTGGGAACCGTGGGTTGACGCGAATCCTATTTTCTGGCCGCCTGGCACTTGTGACCACCTGAGTATTTCACTTTCATTCTTGGAGAGGCAGTGGGGGCAGAGAGCAGGGGAAGAGAGTGGTTTTCTGAGGCCTCAGATAGTGAAAGGTCAAAAAGGTGGAGGCTGGATGTTCATGTGAGTTCCTTCTCTCTGTTCCCTAAGCCCCCAGTGCTTTTCTGCTTCCTCTTCTTGCCTGAAAACAGGCTGCCCTTAGAACAAATAGTATATTTTTAGATGCCTCCAGATGAGTCTTGACAAGAATAGCAAAATGCTCACAGGTAGACGGTGCCAATCAAGGGCCAGCTTAGTGGGTCACTTAATGTTATTTCATTTTATTCTTCACAACAACTCCTGGAGACAGGTAATTATTATCTTTGTTTTGGAGATAGGGAGTGAGGCTGAATAGCTCATGTAGCTTAAGCAGTATGCCCAAGATTCCAAGAAGGTTCAGATTGACTGTATCCTTGGTGTTGCCTGGAGACCCAATGGGCAACCAAAAGCAGTAGGACAGCTGTTCGAAACCTGTATCTCAGCCCACATCCTCCTTCTTCATGTCACATAGCCCAAAGCCTTGGGAAGTGGTATACCATGGACTCCAAGCCACGAAGCATGAGACTTTCATTTCTAAGGGAGGGAACGCTCCTCCTCTACAAACCACTATAAATGCCTACCCTTCCCTCAAGGGCATCTTGCAATTCCCGCTCATAATAAAAGATAATACTACTTTCAAATAAGATCACGAAAAGCCTTTGCCATTATTCTATCACACAGGTATTAAAAAACATTAAGCACACATTATCGGATGAAAGCGACCATAATCAGCCAAATGGTGACTAAGTGATTGATTGCTTTTAGGGCTGGAATAACTGACCCTGGATGGGATTTTCTTATATCTTAAGGGAGAGACTAAGAAAAAAAAAAAAAAGAACGAGACACTCGGAATCTAAACAACGTTCTGACACTGCCTTCACAATTTTAGGAATTTCATCTAAAAAGCCATTATTCCAGTTGGCAATAGGGGAAGCCAAATGCATTAAGGATAATTTTAATACTTAAGTTAGGAGGATCTTACTCTCTGTTAACTCATCTTGAGCTATACTTGAGTGTGTTCCTTACATTTTTTTTTAAAGTGAAGCAAAAACATCTCATGCACTTTATTAAGGAAATTTACTTAAAAATAGAGCTTCCCTATGACCCTGCAATTGCGCTACTGGGTATTTACCCCAAAGATACAGATGTGGTGAAAAGAAGGGCCATCTGTACCCCAATGTTTATAGCAGCAATGGCCACGGTCGCCAAACTGTGGAAAGAACCAAGATGCCCTTCAACAGACGAATGGATAAAGAAGATGTGGTCCATATACACTATG
>PISX010017128.1:0-44282 GCA_004024625.1 Mellivora capensis
TTCGAGTTTATCTTTGTGTACAGTGTAAGAGAATGGTCGAGTTTCATTCTTCTACATATAGCTGTCCAATTTTCCCAGCACCATTTATTGAAGAGACTGTCTTTTTTCCACTGTATATTTTTTCCTGCTTTGTCGAAAATTATTTGACCATAGAGTTGAGGGTCCATATCTGGGCTCTCTACTCTGTTCCATTGGTCTAAGTGTCTGTTTTGATGCCAGTACCATGCTGTCTTGGTGATCACAGCTTTGTAGTAAAGCTTGAAATCGGGTAATGAGATGCCACCAGTTTTATTTTTGTTTTTCAACATTTCCTTAGCGAGGAATCATTATAATCTTAAAAAAAATCAGGTTGTACCACTGCCCCACTTAAACTCTGATCAAATCTTTTTTTCTAAAATTTTCTTCAATTCAGATTATAGGTGAAGGGTCTGTCTTAGTGGAAAAACTATTTGAGAAAGCTTTAGCAGACTATCAAAGGTCACTCAGTGATTAAATGACACCAAGAATATCCTTTAATTTACAGAAATACTGTTTTCGGAATTCTCTTCTACTGTATTGTCTTTGCTGACTCACAATTAACTGAAACCTTGCCACATAAGAAATCTTCATCTTTCTTAATCATATCAAATGAATTTAGGAATCTAATTATGCTCTCTGCTTTTCATAAATGCAGTTGGTGTTCTGCAGCTTGTTGGAGAAACTTTCTCAATCAATTATTTGTAGTGATTTTTTTTTCTAATGTCTCTTTTCTTCATTAAACCCTGGATTAAGCAATCAATGGTAAAAGTCAGATAGAGTGCTGGGGAAAGACATTATGGGAAGAGGAATAGCATGTCTGAAGGCATGGACATATGTGAAGTAGTAAGAAAAATTCAGGACAGCGAAAGTCATTTGGAGTCCTCTGACTGAAGAGGGTGCTTCTGGAGGAACAGAGGGAGGTGAGATTAGGGATATGACAGGTGCATATCATGACAGGTCTTATGAGCTATTTTAAGGAGTTTATAGTATGAAATATATGGAGAGCCATAGGATATAATTCATGGAAATAGGATGATAACATCTGAAATATAGTAGACCTCTCTGGCATCAATGTAGTGGGAGGGATAGTGGTTGAGAATGTGAGGAAGACAAAGAGAGAGTAGACTGACAAGACATGAAGAGGAATTAATAATCAATATCAGAAAATCTTATGGATTCTACCTTCAAATTGTAAACTGAATGTGACCAATTCTTCCCATGTACATTGTTACTATCTTGTGATAAGACATTATCATTACTCTCTTGGATTACTAGCATAGTCTTCTAAGAGGTCTCCTGGCTTCTGTACTTGCCTTTGCTCCTTCTATAGTTTATTGGCAACATAGTAGCTAGAATGATACTTTTAAAACATAAATTATATAATGTTGCTTCATTCCTCAAAATTGTCCAAGGGCTTCTCATTTCACTCAGAGTTAAAGTCAGTCATTATAATAAGTACAAGGCCCTTCCCAAAATAATGCCCAGTGATACCATTGATCTTGCACGATGGGTTTCCCCTACTCATTCTACTTCATCTATATTAAACTCTTGCTGTTCTTTCAAAACACTGGGTATGTGCCTTCCTTAGGACCTTTGCAATGGCTGTTCCCTCTTCCTGGAATGCTTTTCCCACAGATATCCACACATAGCTACTTCTCTGCTCTCCTTTAACTTTACTCAAATATCTCCTTTCTAAAATGTTCTCTGCCTTCCACTCAGGTTATGGTCTCGGGGTCCTGGGATCGAGCCCTGCATCGGGCTCTCTGCTCAGCAGGAAGCCTGCTCCCCCCAACCCCCCACCTGCCTCTCTGCCTACTTGTTATCTCCGTTTGTCAAATAAATAAATAAAACTTAAAAAGAAAAAGAGAAAAAAAAGAAAAGTCTTCTTAAAAAAAAAATTGAGATCTGCTGTAACCTCCTACCCTGGGCACTCTAGATCCCCTTCTCTTGCTCTATTATTTCCCCTGACACCACATGCAACATACCATATGATTTACTGGCCTATTATTTTGTTATTAATTTATTTAGATATTTTTTTCTGTAATATGAGCCCATGGGGAGGGATCCTTCTCAGTTTTATTAACTGGTATATACTCCAACAGCCACTGTGAGGAAAGCTGACTTGAGAAAAACTGTAGGAATGGAATTGGTGAGGCTTTCTAGGATTTTTTTTTTCTTTTAGAATTCAAAGAGAAGCATTACAGGGGCAGATATTATTTGTAGTTTCTCTCTTAGAGTTTTAGACTTTTGGGTAATTCAACTTCAGTGTCAGGTGCTTATTTTCATAAGCAGTTGGAACCCCAAGTGCTCTAGCTCCAGGGTCTTGGATTTCCTCTTTGGTTTTATCTATTTCTTTACCACTCACCCAAATAACATGGCTATGCCAAGAGTGAGTCCCATCTAATTGTGTGATATAGATCAGGGAGAAAATAATGTCTACAGGCAACATTTATTGAATGCTCATTATGTCTCAAGCACTTAATTAATCCTCACAGCAATCCCATGAGGTAAGAGCTAATTATTATTGTTCCTTTTTTATATATGGGGAAAACTAAACACAGAGAGGTTAAAGCACTTGGAAGTAGCAGAGATGGGATTTGAACTGCAGTGCTTCATAGTACCACAATGCTTTAATTCTCTTAGAACAGTGGTTCTAATAGTTCTTCATGAGATGAAACTCTTGGGCATCATGAGAAAAATACTGTAACCATTTTTTATATAAATCGAGGAACTTAGTTGCAAGCAACGGAAACCAAGTGTGGTTATTTGAAACAGAAATGGAATTTATTAAGACACAAAATATCTTCCCAAATCTTCAAGACAGGTGGAGAATCAAGCATGGAGCTTCCATAGTAAGGAATAATCCATGAGTGATGCCATGGAATAAGAGGACCGGCTGGGCTTTGTCACTGAACACTGCTCCTAAGTATAGGGTTCAAAGATGACATTACCTGTTCTCAGATGCTGAACATAGCCATTGTAACTAGAACCAATATTGCAACTGCCTCTGCAAGATGGATCTCTACAAGACTGTCTCTCCTTCTGCCACCTCACCAGAAAGGATTTTCTGCACAGACCCTGCTGCTACTTTGTGTCCCTGACTTGGGTTTCAAAATCTGGGCTACTTTATCTGATTGGTGAAGTGTGGGGAATATGTTGTATACTAGTTTCAAAGGAGACTGGGAAGGTGAGAATTTGGCATTTTCAACTTCAACTGGTGCCCATTAGTCATTCTTTCAGTAAGAGGACCCTTTTCTTGGTCTTGTGAAAGTAGGGTTTCAGAAAACAAAAGGAAATAACTAAAAAATGATGAATATCCATTAAAACCTGTATATTAGCAAAAAAGTATCTACATTATATGTATGCAATGGAAAATTATAAACAAATAAATGTGGGTGCAGATAGCTCAAGTTGTCAAACTATGCATGATCAGGTGTCTTGTCAGTGGCAAAAGACATTGACTAGTTTGTGGAGGAAAATTTTCAGATTTAGATTCTCCAATAGATTTCTTCTTCTTCTATGAGTTAGGCAATGGTAGTTAAGATTTAATTTCATGACCTTATCACCTGGGTTCAGCTTTTCAAATTCTATTTGAGGAAGAGCCAGTACTTAGTTGGGGTGTGTGTGTGGGGGGGTGCCTATGTGGGGAGGAGGAAGACAGGACAAGGAGGACAAGAGGCAGGCAGCAGTGAGATGGGAGAGGAAGCAGGGAAGTACATCTTTCTAAAGAGAAAACTATTCATTCAAATGGATGTCCTGCGGACTCAAAGGTCATGATCTATAATGGCCTATTACTAAATTGAAGTCACAGTTTTGTTTTATTTGGATTTTATAAACCAACATATTTTTGTAAAAAAAATGGAGATTTCTCATAAAGTCTGGACTTGTGGCTTCTCTTGAAAAAATGTACTTGGATTGTCTATACCCAGGACTTCCCTTGTGTGCTTATCTGGCACTAATTGGTTGGGGCTAAGTAGCTTCTTCCCTGCTTGGACAGGTGCCATAGTCCCCACTATTCCCCACTATAGCCCTAACTAATGCTGTTTGCCAGCCACTGCATATCATTAGGCTTTCACTTTCATTTGCCTTTTAGCAGAAAAATGTTTTTCTACCTATGTCTCTATCCAAAGTTTCTGTTAGAAACTGCTAGACTGTTTCAAGAAAAATGAGAGAAAACATATTTCTTTGCAGAAGCTCTACATTTTCAATAAACAAAGTGTCTTGGGCAAAAATTTAATGCAAGATGCCTATGTAAAACAAACCATAATGAGAATTATGAAAATTGCACAGAAAAAGGATATGGAAATGATGCATGATAAAATGTTTAATGATTTAAAAAGGTGAGGACTAAAATTTCAGTAAAGGCTATTTTTTAAGTGAATAAAATAAGTAAATCAGTTCATATTAGCCAGTCCATTTCATTCACCAGCATTACCTTTTCAACCCCTGTGGGCACATCAGTTTGCTGCTGGAGTTTGCAATTAGAGATTTATTAATTCCTTGAATGTTTAACCAGCTGGTTTGCTCCTAGAGTAAAAGAACAGGGAAGGAAACTGACTTTTGTTTACAATAATGCTCCTCCTTTCTCCCAAACTTACCCACTGATCAATCTGTTTGACTTGTGTCCCCCCAAAATGTTATGTTAAAGCACTAACACACAGAACCTATGAATGTGACTTATTTGGAAATAAGGGCTTTGCAGAATTGATCGAATTAAGGTGTACTCAGTAAGGGTGGACCCTAGTCCAACATGCTAGTCCAATATAATTGGTGTCTTATAAAAGCAGGAGAGACGCAAAGATAGGGAGGGTACGATGTGATGAGACCCAGGAGGGAACTCCATGTGAAAGTAGAGGCAGGGACTAGAATCATGGGTGTATGAGCCACGCTGTGTCCAGGATTGTCAGCAACCATCCAAAGCTAGGAGAGAAGAATGGGACGGTTCTTCCTCGGGTTTCTAGTAGGAACCACCCCTGCTGACATGTTGATTTCATACTTATGGATTCCAGCACTTTGAGGCAATAACTCTGTGTTGTTTTAAGCCACTGAGTTTTTGACAATTTGTTATGGCAGCGCTAGGAAGCAGATACAATCACTTTAGGAATATATTTGGGTGACTTGTCTTAAACCATACTATTTATTCTTCTGATTCTTTATTGTCAACGACATCAATTTATAGCCATAGATATCATGCTTCTATATCAGAATGTGATTCTTCTAGTTTTCCTCACAAAAACTGAAGAAGTTACTTTTCCTATCCATACAAAGTGTGTGGTTGAGAGCCATTAATTTTTGTCTCATGCCCAGGATGAATCTCTGAGCATTTTCCACCAAGTGCATACATAAATGTTATGTGCTATTTACTAATTTGAAAGGCAGTTTAAACTTATCTTTTATCAGTATACTGTAATAAAGAGAGGCTTTAAATTGCTTGCTGACCCTTCTAAGCAGGTTTACTTCACTCCTGAATTAATTGTCCTCTTCCCGTATAAAAATACTGCTTAGGCTCCCATGGTGTTACCATTTTGTTCCCTTGGAGAAGATAACATGGTAGGTTGAATCAACTGAAATAAATTGAATAGGATTATTGTCTCAGTGCCAGCTTTGTTGTCATTCTGTAACACATTCTCGGATGCTGATGAACTTGATGAAATAAACAGTGATGTTTATCTAAAAGAAACAGGAAGTAAGTCTTGAAAAAGGCAATTTTACTTTTTGTTTCATGTCAGATTTCTACTCAGGACCCAACCCATTTGCCCAAGAAGAGAATTTTCCTGAAACTTTAGCCTAAACTCTCCTTTATTTAACTTTTGAAAATGCAGACTTTTTGATAAAGAGCTAAGAAAGGATTTAGACATCAGAATTCATCAGCTAGGCTTCGTTTACCCCTTCATTTACCCCCATGGTGTCATGTAATCATTTCTGAGATTATTTTACTGTGCTTTGCAACTTAAAAAAAATGATTTAAGGTACCTTGAAATTTTCATGCTTTGCTTTACTTTTTGTGTATATATTACTTAAATTCTCATAAACTGGGATCCTTTGACGTGCACGTGACGAGAGAGGGGGGCTGTGCACCAGTGAGAAAAACTTTTATGGCAAAAATTCCTCAGAAATTGAAATAGCTTCTGAACAGATCTAGATCATGATTAATGACTTGTGATTGTTATTTTACTGCACGGTTCCAATGCTGGCTGTTCACGCAGATAATATTATAAAGGAGAGTTTCTGCTGAGTATTTAGGACCAAGCACCCATAGTTTTTTCATTTTTTTCTTTCTTTGTTCTCTGATGCACTCTTCTCTTTAGTCAATGTGTGCCCTACATTTATTTACATGCTTAGTTCCTTCTTTTTAATAAGCCTGCCATACAAAACAGAAGCTACAACCTTGAGAATAATCAATGTCCAAGTGCATGGTTCACTCCTTTTATTTTTTCTTTCTGCCACCTCCTCATTCTAACTCCTGCGTTCATGCCTTGTTTTCATTTTTATTGACTCTGTAACCATTCCTAAAACAGCATGTCTATTTTAGTTATTTTTGGCTTTTAAAAATAAAGTATATAATACTTCATGTAGTCATTTGAGACTTAGAATTTCATTTACTATATGACTATGATTCATTTAGCTTGCTGCATGCCACTCTAGTTAATTCATTTGCATTGCAATATAATATTCTATCATGTGAATATAGCACATTTTGTGTAAACAGTCTCCAGTGGGCAACTGGGTTACTTCTAGGTTTTTGCTATCGTGGGAAGTACTGCTATGAATATTCTGGAATATATCTTCTATTGTATCTCTGCAAGGAATGCTTTTGTCTATACAATAGGATTGAATTGCTGGACGCTCAGATTTTTGGATATTCAATATTAGACTATAAAGTCTAACTTTTCCAAAGTGATTGTGCTCATTTATGTTTATCTTCCCATTTTTCTATAATTTCATTATTGATATTAATTTATATTGTATTATACCTTCTTCATATTTACATTTGGTCCATTTTGTATAATGTAAATATACTGCATACGTATATGAACTGTGTTTTCACTTTCTTAAAAAGACCTTTAGTTTTTTCTTTTTTCAAACAAAATTATTAATTTTAATATAGCATGATTTATCAATTAAAATTTTACAGTAAACATAAGAAATTTTTCCATATCCCAAAGACTAAACAGTTCTAGCTTATATTTTCTATTTTATTTTTGATATTTTAGTCAATGTGTTCGGGAACTCATTGACTATTTGATATTAAAATAGAATAGGTTTTTGCTTATTGTGTGAGGTAGGGATCCAATTTCATTCTTTTCCCATATGAATAATAATTTTTTCCTGCTTTACTTATTGACTAATTTCTGCTTTCCTCACTGATCTTGCATGATACACCTGTCATTCCAAAGATCCTGGTTGTTTTATCTATCCATGATATGATGGTTTCATAATAAATTTTGATATATGATAAGATCTTTCCTCCTTATTCTTCTTCAGAAGAGCCCTGGCTATGTTTGACCCTTTATTTGTTGCACAAATTTATAAAGATCTCTATAAAGTGGCATAAAAACTTTTGGAAGAAGTTGTTTGAAATTTTATTGATCTTATAAATAAATTTTTGGAGAATTGGCATCTTTATGATACTGTCTTCCTATCCATAAACAAGGTTTAAATCTCTTTTCATTTGGGTAATGTTTAATACTTCTTTGTAAAGTTTTATAGTTTTTCCAGGACATTATTTCTTGGATTTATTCTTATCGACTTGATATTTATTTGATAGTTATATGTGGAGCCCTCTTTTTAATTATGTTTTCCAGATTTGTGCTGCTGAAGAATAGAAATGTATTTTACTTCTGTGTTAAGCTTATATCCATCTACCTTGCTAAATGCTGCTATTATTTCCACATTTTTTCTGTGCATTTTTCTTGGATTCATTGGTGAATGATAATATCTCTAAATACTGACAGTTTTATGTTACCCTTTCTAATTCTTGTGACTATAATTTTTTTCCTTGCTTAATTATAGTAGCTAGGATATTCAATACATTGTTGATTAGAAGTTGTGATAAATGTACTTCCTTGTCTTGTTCTTGATTTTAAAGCTAATGCTTTAGAATAATGTATTTTTTTATAGATATTTTTTCCTCAGGTCAGATGTTCTTTTTTTCTAATTTACTAAGAACTTATTACCATGAATAAGTTTTGGATTTTATCAAGTTTCTTCATCTATTGAGATGATTATATAGTATTCTCTTTTAGTCTGTTACTGTGGAAACTTACACTAATGGATTTTATAATATAAACTATTTCTGCATATCTGGAATAAACCCAGTTTGGTAATAGTGTATTGTCTTCTTAATGCACTATTGGATTTCTTTTTCTTTTCTTTTCTTTTTGTTTTGTTTTTCAGGAATTTTGATTCTATATTTATGAGGGAAATAGACCCATAATGAGTTGTCTGACTTTATTATCAGTATTGTATTGGGCTTATAGTTTGAATTGGGAGTAATCCCTCAATTGAAACCCAATTCTTTTTAGGGAAAAAAGTACAGAATTTTGTCTAGGGATATAGGTATAGAAATTTGTTGAAATTTTGGTGGAACTTGTCTTTTAAAACCAACAAGGGTGATGTTAGGTTTGAAGAAAGATTTTTGACCACTACTTCAGCTTCATTATTCTAAAGCTAGTCAAGATTTTAATTTCTTCTTGGTGAATTTTTTTTCCCTAGGAATAGCAGAGTTGATAATGCTATTCTTTTATCTTATTATTCTTCACATTTCCTGTGATTATATATCCTCCTCATTCATAACATTGTTTCTACTTTTTTCTTCTCTCAAACAATTAACAGATTAATTTCTTTTTTATAATTTTTATTAAAAGAGCCAACATTTTCTTTGTTGAAAATATAACTTTTCTTTTTTTTAAAGAATGTAAATATCTTTTTTGGTATTTTATTATCATAATTATTATTTGTATTATTTTCATTTTTATTATCTCTTTCCTTCTATTTTATTTTGGTTAATTCTGTGGTTTGGGGTGGACCACCTAACTTCTCAATGTGAATACTTAGCTCATTAATTTTGAGGCTTTTAAAATGTCTAATGTAAGTATTTAAGACTATAAATTCCTTCAAGCAACTATATTTGATGCGTTCCACATATTTTATGTAGTGTTTGCTGTTAGCTTTTTAAAAGGTCCATTATTATTTCTTTTTAAACTATGAATGATTTAACAGGATGTTCTTTTAAATTTCTGCCAGAAACACAAGAGGTAGTTTTGTTTGTTTTCTCTGAAGAACCCTGAGAAAGACACACTCTAAACTTAAATTTCTTGATTGGCAGAAGTAGGATCTTAATATTCTTAATATTATGTATCTTTTAGATTTGTTTTGAGGATTCAATGAGTTAAGGCATGTAAATAACTTAACACAGTGCCTGGCACACAATCATCTATCAAAATGGTAGCTGGGATGATTTTTTTTACTATGTATTTATGAATCATGGTATTTGTCTAAAGTTGGAGAATTTAGTGCTTATTGGAGACACTTGCAGCAAGTTTAAAGATAACATGCTAGGTGAATTCTATATGAGGAAATATTGGGTATTTCATTCTACATTAATGGAAAATAAGAATTTGGAAAATGCTCTTACATGGACATGTTATTATGGTTTTCTATAGCTTAATATGCCTCTCTCTATGTTTAAGAAAAAAAAAAAAAAACCAAACCTCTTTCCATCTCAATAGCACCAGGGGTAATCCAAGTTTAATAGCTATATCCAAGCGAAAATGAAAGTCGTACCAAACCATGCCTTAAATGAGCATAAAATATTTCTGAACAATATGCATTTACACATTTGTCTTAATTGGATAGCTACAATCCACAATCAGTGAGCAGAAATCAGAGAACACAATGTTGGTAGGAATTTAACACAAATTTACTTGTGGAGGTTTAAATTGCAGAGTTTCTATAATAAAATGCAAAGGCTACCCTTTTATTTTTGCAGACAGTTAATTGCAAAGGCTACACTTTTATTTTTGCAGACAGTTAATTAGTATCCTCCCTCTGGTGTGAAAATGCTCTTGCTATAAACAAGACCCTATTGTGAATAAAATGTAAATATCTTTGCACAAAAACAATGCATTTGCTTTGTGAGCTTTGTTTTCTCTATTTGGGCACAAACCATATATTTTTTAAAAGCATAATTTCTATTTTTATGGCACTTACAGTTTTCAAGGTGTCTTTCTATCCACATTGAACCTCACAATTTTTGGTGAGGTAAACGTGGTGATGTTGTGATACCCATTTTACAGATGAAGAAACCAAGGCCCAGAGCAGTAGAGTGAGTTCCTTAGGATTGGAGAGTCTGTAAGTTGCAGAACCAAGACAAAATTTGGATTTCCTAACCTCCTAGTCGGTGCCCTTTATTAGTACCCCTATTTCCAAATGTACTGTCCATTTCTTCACTAAATGCATTATAATTTTAATCAAATTATCCAACTTGCTTTATGCATGCCCAGGGGTTGTGTTCTTTTAGAGGAGAGACATGTCTATTTGTCTCCGACAAGAGTACCATGGTGTCTTTATCATTTGCCAATAAATTTATAAGCCATTGAAAAAGTATAGCACTGTTTAAAGACATGGTTTTATTTATCTCTTAGGTAATAACACTTTGATGAAGAATCTAAAATCAGTGGTGTTAAGTCACTTGTGACACGGTTTATGAACATTAGAGCCCGGAGTCAGGAGTCATCCCTGGGCAGTTTGATCCCCAAACCATGCTTTAGGCACTGTATTACATGATGTCAAAGGAAGAAAAGATGAAGGAATGAATAAACTGAGCTTGGTAATGATGATATTTTCATGGACTATAGAGGAAAAACAAGTAATTTGACCTCAACCTTTTTTTGGTCTAACAATAAAAATAATTATTCCCCAATAATTTACATTTTACATATTTTATTTCTAATTTCTACACCACTACTATGAAGGATGTATTATTATTATTTACTATTTATTTATTATTATTTATATTATTATTATTATTATTATTATTACTGTTTTATAGATGAAGTAAGTACAAAGGATGGAAAATATGGCATAGCATGCTTAAAGGTAACTTGTAATTGGTTGAAATAGATTTCAAATTTCATGCTAATTGCTCTGAAAGCTTATGCTTTATTTTTCATATGACTAAATCTTTTTAAGCTACAAAATCATAACTTTATTTTTATTTTTTATGTTCAGTTAACCAGCATATAGTACATTGTAAGTTTTTGCTTTAGTGTTCAATGATTTATTAGTTGTGTATAACCCCGAGGGCTCATCCCAACACATGCCCTCCTAATACCCATCACCTGGTTACCCCCACCCCCCACCCTTCTGCAACATTCAGTTTGTTTCCCGGAGTCCACAATCTCTCATGGTTTTTCTCCCTCTCAGATTTCTTCCCATTCAGTTTTCCCTCCCTTCTCCTGTGGTTGTCCACACTATTCCTTATGTTCCATATATGAGTGTAACCATATGATAATTGTCTTTCTCAGCTTGACTTATGTCATTCAGCATAATTTATTACAAAAAGGAAAAATAGGTATAGGATTTTTTGAAACAGAAGCCATTGAACTAGCAATTAGGTATATGGATAGTCAAAGTGCTTAGCATTGTTCTGGACATGTCAGAGGAAGAACAGATTAGGAATTCTATTTTCTATTCTCACAACCCAGAATTCTACCATGGATAAATCACTTCAGTTTGCTTCTTTTATTTTTTCACCGACAAAGCAGGCATTGATCCATGGTTTAACTGATTAGTGATCATTACAGATTATCTAGATACATTTTTAAACTGTTCATAAACAGGTTTTTAAGAAATGTGTTCCCCATATAACAAGTATCTAATTATACAAATATTAGTAAGAAAAATGACTTGTGGCATAAGGAATTTAAGAAACCATGTGGATATTTTAAAACATGACTCTAATTTTTTGCCATTTCTAGACTGAGTTGGTGGTCTGTATTCTGTTTTCTTGAATTTGAGTGGGCTCATGAATGCTTTGACCAATGAATTACAGTAGGAATAATGTTATATGATTAATAAGGTGAGATCATAAAACAACCATGAAGCTTCCACCTGGTTCTTATGGAACATTCTCTATCTGGAAGGTCCCTCTTAGATGCTCCCTTTTGGATCCCAATCACCATGTCATGGTAAGCCTAAGCCACAAGGAGAGGTTGTGTGCAGGTGCTTTAGTTGATATGACAGTCTGAGCTCAGCCAAGTCTTCAAATAATCCCAGTTCAGGGACCAGATATGAATGATTAAGGCATCCTGGAAATGAAACCTTTAATCCCAGTTATTAGAACTCCCAGCTGTTTGAATTGTCTGTCCCCATTCAAGTCTTCCCAACTGAGGCCCCAAACACCTTGGAGATACAAGCTGTCCGCACTGTGCCCTGTTTGAGTTACTGATCCACAGACTCTGTGACTGTAACAAAATTATTATTTTATTGAGATGGTTTTTAATGCAGAAATGGCAACTGGGACAAAATTTGGTATCAGAAGTGTGATGCTGCTGTAACAAAAACCTAGGACATATGGCTTTGAGATTGATGGTAGTGGAAGCTGTAAGGTCTAGAGGAGGTTGTTAGCAGAAGCCTGATAGACCTCAAGAAAGAAGTTGGTGAGGGTGCAGTGAAGACTGAGCAAAATGTTATTGGAACCTGGAGGAAAGGAAATCTTTATTACATAGCAACTTAAAAAATTTAAAAGTTTTCATTTGTAGGAATGTAAAAAATAGATAATATTCTTATTGACCTGGTGGGTTTGCTAAGACTATTCTCAAAAAGAATGCTAAACATGTAAGCTGGTTTCCTTTATCTGAGAGTTATAAGATAGGATATAGAGAAATGTGTTAAAAAGAAAAAAGAATTAAAAAGAATTATTCAGTTTTCAAACAGTATCTAGAAAAACTTAAAAGATCTAAAAATTCAATAGTTCAGGGGTTTCTGTAAACATAATTCATATCTTCCGTAAGTTTTGCACAACCACCACCATTAAAAAACACAGTATTTGTAGGTATTGTGTAAGTTGTATTTGTATTGGAGATAACTATATCTCATATTTCTATCTATCTATCTCTTCACAAAGATTTATATGTATCTCCACAGTGTCTATATATAAAAGTCTTCTAGTATTGCCATAATAACTACCACAGACTGGTGCTTAAACAATAGAAATTTATTTTTTTTTCATAGTTCTGGAGGCTGGAAGTTTGAGATCAAACTTTCAGCTGGGTTGGTTTCTTTTCTTTTTCTCTCCTGGGCTTGCAGATGGCTCTCTTCTCTCTGTGTCTTCATACTGTCTTTCCTCTGTTGTTATGTCTTAGTCTCCTCTTCTAACAAGGCTATCAGCTATATTGGGTTAGGTCGCACCCCAATGACCTTATTTAACTTTAGTATCTCTTTAAAAGCCTTGTGTCCAAACACAGTTATATTTTAAGATACTTGGGGTTAGGACTTCAAGGTGTGAATTTCAAGGGGAAACAATTTAACACATAACTGATTGTCTCTCTCTCTCTTCCAAATAGGTTTTGTAAATGTTTCATTGAGTTTTGATTCCAGGGGAACAAGATCTGGTCAACAGAGATCCTAGTTTATATATCTCAATATTCTGAAACACATTAACTCAGTATCTTTGGTGAAAAGAATCCAGAGCCTTCATAGAAAATATTTGTAGAATAAATATTTGTAAATAAATAGAAAAAAATAAAAAGAATAAATAAAAAGAATAAATAAAAGAATAAAAAAAAATAAATAGAAAAAAAGTAGTAGAAAATATTCATAGAAAAAAATTAAGAAAATGAAGAAATTTTCCATAGAAGTGTTTATTCTTTGAAATTAGACCTAATAAAAAAGAAAGGAAAATTTGATGTTTTCTCTACTAAAGGAAGAGGTCTATACACTGTAAATATGAACTGTTTAGCTCATAATGCAGTGTGCCAGATATCAAAGCCCTTTTTATATTAGTTGAGAATGTTCCAGAATCTCTTGAAGACGTAGAATTATTTTGTGGAATAAACCAAGGCTTTGTCTGTTTGTGGAATATATTGTACTCTTGCATGGAGCACACTGAAAATAATAAACCACATCAGTGGCAAAGCCCAAAATAAACTTTAGCCAGAGAGAATAGAGTGAAATTGGAAAAGTCTATGTCCCATGTCTCTTGGTCAGACAGATCCAATTCTCAAGGCCAAACATTCTCTCTGGACCTCTGGACATATTTTTTCAGACTATGGGCTGGGTCTCTGTTGCCCACTAGAAATGAATTATATTTTATCTATTAATATTGTAGGCATTGGGGCGCCTGGGTGGCCCAGTGGGTTAAGCCTCTGCTTTCAGATTGGGTCATGATCTCAGGGTCCTGGGATCGAGCCCAGCATTGGGTTCTCTGCTCAGCAGGGAGCCTGCTTCCCCCTCTCTCTCTGCCTGCCTCTCTACCTACTTGTGCTTTCTCTTTCTCTCTGTCAAATAAATTAAAAAAAAAAAATAAGAGGGCCCTTGGTGATACTGGCATTCCTGGTTCTCTCATTGAGGGACAAGTCATCTTAGGGTTTCACTTGATGTGTTTTAGGAATATTATATATATACACACACACACACACACACACACACACACACATATATACATACACAAAAGAATAGAGGATTATGAAAAAATAGTTTCAGTGTAGGTTTCTTTGTGGTTGTTGGATTTTTCTGATCAGCCGTATTTAGTCCTTAGCAAAGATTCTTAGTACTCAGAAGTCATCGTATTCACCTTTGCATTTCAATAAGAATCACCTTCTATCTCAGATGACTGGATAAATCTCAAGTTCTTTAATCAAAAACAACTTCACATTTTCTTCCATTAGCATGATTTTGCCTTTGTAGTTTTCCTAGACACTAGCAAGGCAATGTAGGTAGACTTTCAAAAGTTTGACTTATTATAGTTAAGGGCGAACCTTTGGGTGACTCTTTTGTTATAAACAGCATAAAGTGAATGATATACGTATTTGTTGACTCTATTGAAGAAACTATATGGACTTGGGGCTCACACAGTACTTTGTGTAAAAACAAATATTGTAAAACAAAACAAAACAGAATAAAATAAAGTCTTAACTTAATGTAGATAACTGCATTGAAGAACTCTAAACACTGGGGCGACTGGGTGGCTTAGTCAGTTAAACTTTGCCTTCACCTCAGGTCATGATCTTGGGGTCTTGGGATTGAGCTCCACATGGGGCTCTGTGCTCAGTGGGGAGTCAGCTTGAGGATTCTCTTTCCCTCTCCTCCTCCTCCTCCTCTACTCTCTCTCTCTCTAATAAATAAATAAATCTTTAAAATAAATAAATAAATAAAAATCTGAAATGTGAATCAGAAAATCTCACCATAGTCTTTAAATGTATTTAATAATTGATATGTATCTATAATAGTATATATATTATTATATATACTGTTATTATATATACTATTATAACAGTATATATAATATTATATATACATACATGAATACATATATAATATAACAACATATATATCAACAAAACTCTTTTAGATTATAGATAAAACTGTGGCATTATTTGTTCTTGACAAGCTATCTTAAAATGCTTTGAGAGTGGTGTACATTTTCCATGCATATTTCCTCAGAAGTTTGTCGTATATTCTCTCCATGATTACTGGTGTATATCCACTTAAAGATCAGGAAAGACTGCAGCTGATATTTTGATATAGATTAGGGAGATTGACTATCAACTTCTCAAAAGACCATCAGAATAACCTGTTCTTCAAACAAAGCTAAGGTCATTGAATGTACTGCAGTGAAGTAGAGAATGACTTTGATAGTCTTAATGGCATCTCAGAAAGGAAATGTCAGGGGTTTGGGCTCTGGGCTCAAATACTTTAAGGCAGGTCTTTCAGTGCACATATCTGATTGGGATTGGGAACAGTTCTTGATGTGGTATTTTTGGTTTGGCGGGCACGGTGAAGCAAGTGTCTCGAAGAAAATTTTGATAAATAAACAGATGTTTGTTAAGTGAGCTATCTGGCCATGTGAACAAACCATTGTTCCCAGAGCAAAGGCTGTTTGCCCAGATGAGCAAACTATTCACTCAAATGTTTTGGCTTTTAGGAAATTCTTGGAAATAGTAAAGTTATTTATTGGTGTATAGTCTTATCTTCCTGGCCAAGCATCTCCTGAAATGAAGAGGCAAGTCATGTGGACACAAGTGACTTCGGATCTCCATTCCAGCAGTTAAAGCTATGTGAATGCAGGTGGTTTCAGTTCACAAAATTTAATATAGGGAATAGATAATGCCATTTTTTTAAGGACCCTGAAAATGTTGTGATGGTATGTAGGTTTAAGGGGACAATCAGAAAGGAAGTCAATTTTGAAGATGTTCCAGGTACATGCTAAGATTTAAATCTAATTTAGAACTTTTTTGAATAGGAGAGGTATTTTTAAACCAAGTGTATATACTGTAACTGGGTTTTATTTCATGAAATCCAAGATCTCTATTATCTCAGGATATTAGGAATTAAAACTTTTCATATCCCCATTTAAGTGTATGACCCTGTGGGGAGTCATTGTTTATCACTTGGTATTCTGGTTTCTGAAGTCAGTCACTTATATGATTCTGGGTTTTGTTTGTTTGCTTTGCTTCTATCCTCACTCCATATGTATTATAGTTGAAAAACATGACCCATTCTATCTTTAAGACAGTAGGCTTTATGATCCCAGGAAATCACTGGGTAACTGGGCTCTCAACAGTAATTCCTCTTTCCATGATTCACAGCAGTTCTATCACCATTGACCTTTGTTCCTATGTGGACTCTCCCTTCTATAACAACCTGGTTACAACATATGGCCCTAAGTATAAGAGAGTTGAGCCGGGAGTTGGGTCAGGATTAAAGGTGAGCAGTTTTTGAGTCACTGAAGGGCAACTGTTACATATAGGGACAGACAAATATCTTCCATTCATGAGTAGTTTAAAAGTGATAGTTGTGTAAAAATAGGGAATGTATGAAAGGAAATATTGAACCAATCCTGGCAATATCTGGGCTCTTTAAGTTGTTTTGGGGTTCTCTCATCCTAATACATGCTACCTTTATAATATCACTCAATATCCTAGGACCTAACTTTTCTGAGGTTGCCTAGAAACTTACTACAGGAAGTCAGGAATTATTCAAGCAAGTGTTTTGAATGAGTGTGACCAGAGGAATAAATCATGAAATTTTCCAGTTAAAAGGTAAACCCCTTGTCTGGGAGATCTCTTCATAGAAGAAAGCATGCAGAAAGAGTTATAGCCTGTTTTGCTAGCTCTTTCCAGAGTCCTGGCAGTAAATATTGCATGTATTGGAAAAGAAACTGGAATTTCAAGCTGTACTTTAGAAGACACCTTCTGCAGGTAGGTCCAAGTTTCATTCTACTCCAACCTGTTCCCTAACTCAAAGGCATTATGGATAGTTTCAACTTTGATTGTTCCTATCTGGAATAGCACATTTTACTTTTCTTATGTCATTTAGAGGAGAATTCCACAATATGTCTGATTTCTATCATGATAATATGTTGCCTTTTCCTATCTTATGCAATATTAAATTCCTTTAAGCCCGCAGAGTTGATGCAGTCATACAATTTTTAGTATGTGCTAACTATATAACATTTCTGTGACAGTTACTGGGGAAACAAAAAGGAGGACATCATGCTTGTCCTCAAATATCCTATTTAATAAATCTGCATTTTACTTATCAAGCCTTTCACATCTTATCCTATATGCTATACACATTCCACAAATATGTCTAGTCTTTAGAACTAGATGGACTTTAATGATTTAAGAAAGAGGACTTTAATCAAAACTGAGTTTGGATCAGTTTCCCAAGGTGAGTTTAGGGACAACTCAAAGTTCAGTACCCATTTTAAACCTTTTTGCAATGTTTATTGAAATGAAGTAAAACATATAAAGTTGTTCACATAGAGTAGGTGCTCCAACAATGTGAAGATTTATTAGTCATTATTACCAAGCCCAAGGGTTTGTAAACTTCTGCGAATATTCTTGGCTTTGCACCCATATGGTCCCATAGTAACTACTCAGTTTTGATGTTGTGGAACAAAAGCAGCCATAAACAATATGCTAACGAATGGATATGGATGTGTTCCAATAAAACTTTACATACCAATACACAAATGCAGGTGGCAGGCTGGATTCGGGGCATGAGCCAAAGTTTTCTGATCTAGTCCAACTTTCCTAATTTATAGAAAAGAAAATGAAAACTCTGGCAGAAAAATGAATTATTCTGCATGCCATGTACATGCCTGCCTTGTTGAAAGCATTACATTTGTACCAATTTCACTGTCAGTTGGGATGCTGATGGTAAGTTTATATAAATCAGGGTGGATTTGCCTGCCAGTTCCCTTGATGTGACTCTTAATTCTTCATTTTACTGTAAGAATTGGGTCTAAAGTCTAAGTTAATAAAAATTGCCTCTCAGATGAAATGGAATTTAATTTCAAAGCTTAAAAGACTAGGAAGACTAGATTGTGCCAACCAGAAAGGAATGAAATTCAGTTTTCATTGACCACTGTCTTCAATGTAGAAGAGCACTTAATCTTCCAATATTTTCAAGTTAAATATTGCTTTGCTTCATTTTATATTCTATTTCAAATTTTATAGGTTTTGTTCTCTTGATGTAAACATATTTTTCTATCCTTTCTGCTTTGGCTGTAAACAATAGTGTTACAATGAACAAAAGGGTCCCTATGGGAATTATAAGAAATAAATACGTAGAAAATAACTTCACATTTTGGGAAGGACAACGTACTGCTTCCTGTCATATTCATATCCAGTCTCATAGCCAAGACAGGATGGTCATATCCATATTGGCAATAAAATTTTGTTGTTGCTGCTGAAGACTCTTCTTCTAAGTTATACAAATAGTTTGCTGTCAAAATTTAAAAACTGACATACTTGTTATTTCTGGTATTTTAAGAGCAACCATTCTAGCATGGTGATTTGTTTCTCAATACTTGGACATAAAATGAATGGTCTCAATATTGACATAGTTTGTCTAGATGGTTTTTTCCCCCGAGGCTATAAAGCTATCTCAAGTTCTCTTAAGTGAAAAAAGAAAAAAATATAGAACAATGTGTATATAAAGCTTGCTTTTTAAGGCAGAGAGGTAGTGAGAGAGACCAGAAGGATCAAGAAACTTGTAAGAATGGTTGCTTCTGAGAAGAAAAGCAAAGGAAAAAGGCTGTGAGAAAACCTTTCATCTGATTATCCTTTTACAATATATATAATGTATAATTTTTAAATTTTGTGTTGTATATATAAGTGATATACTCAAAAATTATATTAAATTATATACACATTTCGGTGCTTAAGATTCAGCACAATCCTACTGATCAAAGTCTTTGGAGGGTGGGCCCAGGCTTTGAATTTTAAACTCCCCCAGCGATTCCGATGATCAATCAGGAAACATTCATCTATTCCACTCACTGGGTGCTTATTTTCTTGTATCAAGATGTACATGTGAGACTATAACTTTTTTCTCCTAAGTAAAGAAACACATGGGGGGGTATCTCATAGTATTTCATTTTCAACACAATTTCCAGCCCAGAGGGTTATTCAGTAAATATTTTTTGATGGCAATAGGGCATAAGAATAATACCCATTCTCTACTACATTTTATTCCAGTGTAGAATAATTTTCATAAATACCTTAAATATTATAGTATTACAGGAATTAAAAACTACCAAATATGAGGGACCAAGTATCAAAAAAAAAAATATGCCAACGATAAAGAACTATTGGTATAGCCAGTCTGTTAAGGGCAAGTCATGAAGTTCAAAGTGAAGGCCATATAACTTAGGGATGAGTCAGACTTCATATTCTTCTACATGAATTAGTAGAAACAATATTTAAATAAAAAAGTGTGTAGATACCAGATTCCAAAGAATCTCCATTTTATTCCAGAGAGTGTATAAAGCCCTCTTCTCATATAGCAAAGTACTATCCCCCTCTTTAGGATAATATATGTGGCATCTCTATAGTTTCCAACTTTCTCTTCTACTGTGAATCTTATTATCAGTTAGTATTTGTAGAGATAGTTGATGTGATGATTAAGGCCCTGTGGTTACCAACAAACATCCGATTTGCATTCAGTTTTCTTCTTTCAGATGCAACATAGCAATCCATTCTTATTCAAACTTTAAAGTCATCTGAGAACCCTGAAAAGTTCTTTGTCATGCTTACAAGTTCCCCAGGATTTCACTGCTGCCACAAAACCCTTAACATGGCCCTCCTTTCATTCTGATAATCAACTCTTTTGGTAGGGGAGGGCATGTGGGCCTTACAAGGGACAATCCAAGGATGTTCTTTCTTGTTTCTTTGGGCATCTGTGAAATGTGAAGGAGATGAAAGTCCAGAATCTGGAACCCAGTGCTTTGGAATGTTTCAGGACCAAACCCTTTCTCTGTGCTTTACAACAATTTTGTACCATATCTTTTTTTATTATCCCCCATTTATAGAGGAAGGAATTTGAAGCTCAGAGAATGAAATCATTTTCCAGAAGTCACATACCATAGGATATAGGATTCTTTTTTTTTTTTTTTTAATTAACCTGTAGTATATTATTTGTTTCAGGGGTACAGGTCTGTGATTTATCAGTCTTACAAAATTCACAGCACTCACCATAGCACATACTCTCCCCAGTGTCCATCCCCTAGTCACCCTATCCCTCCCACCCTCCCCTCCCTTCCAGCCACCCTCAGTTTTTTTCTTGAGGTTAAGTCTGTTATGGTTTGTCTCCCTCTCTGGTTTCATCTTGTTTCATTTTTCCCTCCCTTCCCCTATGATTCTCTGTCTTGTTTCTCAAATTCCTCATATCAGTGAGATTATATGATACTTGTCTTTCTCTGATTGACTTATTTCGCTTAGGATTATACCCTCTAGCTCCATCCATGTTGTTGCAAATGGCAGGATTTCGGGTTTTTTTGATAGTTGTATAGTATTCTATTGTATAAATATATACTATATCGTCTTTATCCATTCATCTGTTGATGGACATCTAGGCTCTTTCCATGGTTTGGCTATTTCTTAACAGAAACTACAAAAGCCAGCTGACATAGTAATGATATTTTTCAAGGTTTTGATATAAAAATTACTGTCATATTAGAATCCTATATCAAATTTTATAGCAGGTCAAAAGTAATAGTAAATTTTTTAAAAAGATTTTTATTTATTTATTTGACAGAGAGATCACAAGTAGGCAGAGAGGCAGGCAGAGAGAGGGGGAAGCAGGCTCCCCGCCGAGCAGAGAGCCCAATGCAGGGCTCCATCCCAGGACCCTGAGATCATGACGTGAGCAGAAGGCAGAGGCTTAACCCACTGAGCCACCTAGGTGCCCCTATAGATGACATTTTTCTATAGTTTTCTTATTTGGTGTGGTCTCTGGAGTTATCTGTTCTTTAAATGTTTTATAGAATGCTTTTATGAAAGTCTGAATTTATGTTCTCTCTTTTTCTTTATCTTCCTCGCCCTTCCTTCCTTTTTTCCTTTCTTCCTTCTATCTCTCATAGTGGAAATCATTATTTTTTTTCTTTAACAACTTTCTGTCCCCCCCCCGCCGATATTAGTGTTCTATTCTGAATTTGTCTCTCTTCTGTTGTAAAATTTAATTATGTATGTAAATTAAGTTATGTATTTTCCCAGAAAATTATCCATTTCACTCAAAGCTTCAAATTTATTTAAATGTATTTTAAAAAGTTTGTTTGTTTTTTTTTTAGTTTATATCACCTTTTTATTTATATACTCAGGTTTCTTTTTTTTTTTCCCTCAATTAGTTCAACAAGTGATCTAGTTTTTTAATTGTTTATAACATGGACAGTACCCTTAGTTTATCATTTTCTCCTAATAAACCCATATCTGATTTTATCTGTATTAATCTTCTCTTTATTCCTAAGTTTTATACTATTTATATTTATAACTTCTTGGATTGGATAATTAGTATATAATTAATCTAAGTTAAAGGAAATATTAGGCTTTAATGAATTTCCTTTGAACATTGTTTTAAATGTAACATATAGCTTGTCCAGCAGTACATTGTTATTATTGTTATTATCCTACCTGACGATGTTATTATTGTTATTTTGTGGAAATTCTGAAATTTTGGTTTCAATTCCCTTTTAACAGTGTTTTCTGTTTTATTATTTCAAAATTTTTGGGTTATAAGACTTCTTTACTTAGTTTTTGGTTTCTTGTTAATTTCTAGTCTTGTTGCAGAGAGATCAAACACTAGTTTCTTTGTCATTTATACTTTGTGGAAGGTTGTCCTTGAGTATTTAATTTTGGTCATTTTTTCATAATAAAGCAGAAAATGACAACAAAACTTACTGATAACAGAGGTATATTTTAAAGTCTAGCACCTAGTATCATTTTAGTCCGGGGAGAAGTTTTGACTTTAACATTCCCGTACACTATCAGTTGACATTTGTGATGATAGCTTAGTAAGCATGGATATATATAAAAAATATATAAAAAAATCTATCATATCTTTTGCAATCTAATACTTGTTAAGTTGCTGAAAAAAAGATATTCATTAAGAAATCTGGAATAGAAAAAATGTTTTTTGTTTTTTTTTTACCTTAAGGAGCTTACTAAAAAATTCATTAAGTTATTTTTATCATTTGGAATTTATTTACAAATTTTGTATAATCAATGGCTTCATATCTGTCTACCTGTAAGTGAAGGGACCATGTTGACTTTGTTCTCACAAGCATATAGTAGCACTTCTTGGCATACAGCATGGGCTAATCCACATTTATTAAATGTAGGATGAACCATGTTTTTCCAGAGGTGGATGAATCTGTAACTACTGCTCTTCAAATCAAGTTTCTATTCTTCTCTCTCTCTCTCTCTCTCTTTTTTTTTTTTTCCCCACTCCTGGAACGTTTCTTTCCACATTTCTGTCATCTCTGCTGATTCACCTAATATAACTTCCTTTTCAGGAAAATCATGTTACTTTAAATGCCCCAGCTCACCTTTTAGCCTCTATTCAATATACTGACTCCTGGTGCTCTCTTTTCCCTCAGACTTCTGGACTCCAGTCAAAGGGTATAAGTGGAGCCTGAGCAAGGATGTGAAGTAGGAGGGAGTGGGAGGAGTGGAACCCAGTGTTCCAGCACTGCCTTAACCCAGCCTCTTTAAAAGCAGATTCCACCTCACCCAGTGATGTGCCCCACATATCATTAATAAGGCAGTGCTTGATACCAAAAGACCACACTAAAAGGAATTCCAGGGATGAACTTAAGAGAAGAGAAATATAAGCTTAAGTAGAAGATCCAAATTGCATGCAGCAGGAAAGGTATGATAAAAGTTAAATACACGGACAAATTCTAAATGCATTTGTGAATAAAATTATAACAACAACAGTAATGGTAATTATTGTCATTGACATTTTTAAAACATGTAGAAATTGTTTAAGTATAATGAATTCAGAAAAGCTAAGAAAGGAGAGAAAAAGAAGCATAGAACAGGTACACAATAAGATGTACAAAAGATGGAACTTTAAACCCAAATGTATAACAAATTATATTAAGTACATGTGGACTAAATATTTTGGTTAAGTAGCAAAGATTATCAGAATTGGAAAAAAAGGTGGTATTCACTACATACAAAAGACAAATCTTAGGCATAGGTATATGTCAAGGTTGAAAGTGAGGTGAGAGAAACAGATTTAGTATGTAAAGTATAAGCAAAAACAAGTTCTTATAGCTATTTTAACATTAAAAAATAGATCTTTGGGAAAGCACATTAATAGAAATCATGAAGTCATTTCATAATAATCTTCATCATATTATAGTTCATCAAGAATATATTTCAAATTTTCACATGCCTATAACATAGTCTCAAAATATCTAAAACAAATTGGTATGATTAAAAGAAAAAAAATAAAGACATTTACAATCAAAGTGGTGTATTTTAACAAATCTTTCAGGAACTGATAGAGGAAGAAGAAAATGAGAAAATTAAATCCAGGAATATATACTAAAAAAAGACAAATACATCATGATAAAGATGGATTTGTCCCAGAAATATGTTTAATTTAACATTACAAAAGCAATTATTAGAAAGTAATCAGATTAAAGGAGAAAAATCTTATTTAATAAGAAATTATATTTAATAAAGTTAAACATTTATGTTTAAAAATTTTAGTCAACTGGGATGCCAGGGTGGCTCAGTTGGTTGGACGACTGCCTTCGGCTCAGGTCATGATCCCAGAGACCCGGGATCGAGTCCCACATCAGGCTCCCAGCTCCACGGGGAGTCTGCTCTCCCTCTGACCTTCTCCTTGCTCATGCTCTCTCACTGCCTCTCTCTCAAATAAATAAATAAAATCTTTAAAAAAAAATTTTTAGTCAACTAAAGGAAGGAAATTTTTTAAACAGGAAGGATATACTCAAAAAACCTGAAACATGTATTGAATGAATTGAATACATTCTAATGAAATGTATTGAAAGCTTTCCTTTTGAGGATAAATATTCAACATTGACCTAGAGATCCCAGTCATTAGAAGAAGGGCAGAAAACAAAATAGAAAGTATATAATAAAAAAGGAAGAAACAAAATTCTATTTTCAAGTTACACGTTGTTAATATAGAAAATACAAAAGAATAACTTCTCATAGAGCTTAACAGCAGACAAAGGTACAAAATCAATATACGAAAATTAACCGAGTTTCAATACAGCAAAATATTAGGAAGGAATAAAATTAAAAACTGTTTCCTCAACAACTGCACCAAAAATATCAAGTATCAGAACACCTGGATGGCTCAGTTGGTTAAGCGTCTACCTTCAGATCACGTCATGGTCTCAGCGGCCTGGGACTGAGTCCAACATCTGGCTTCTTGCTCAGTGGAGAACCTGCTTCTCTCTCTGCTTGCTGCCCTGTCCCATCCCCTCCCCCCCACTGCTTGCTCTTTTCTCTCTCTCTGGCAAATAAAGAAATAAAATATTTTAAAAAATAATTGAAAACAATCAAGTATACAAGAATAAATCCAATAATATACAAAACTTCTACAGGGAACATAACTTTATTAGAGATATAAGAATAACTAAATAACTGACAGACCACATTCATGGGTTTGAAGATCAGTCACTTAGATAAGTTCTATTCAGATTAATTGATAGATACAATGTAATCTTAGTAAAATTCAGTGCAATCAGTGTTTTTGGAGAGGATTCTTACACAATGAAAGTAAAATTTACATAGAAATGCAAAAATGCTAATTTTCTTAAATATTGTTGAAGAAGAACAAATAAGTGAAAGAACTTTCTCTACTAAATATAAAGATTTATTTTGCAAGATTTTAAACTTTAACGGAGGGAATGATAGATCAATGCAATAGAATTGATATCTAAGGGGTGCCTGGGTGCCTCAGTTGGTTGGGGTTCTGCCTTAGGCTCAGATCATGATTTCAGGATCCTGGGGTTAAGCCCTGCAGGGGGGCTCCCTGCTCAGTGGGGAGCCTGCTTCTCCCTCAGCTTATGACCCCACTGCCTCATGCTCTCTTTCCTATTTGTCTCTCTCTCAAATAAACAAATAAAATCTGAAAATAAAAAGAGTTGACATCTAGAATCACATCCATACATGTATATTAATGCCTAATAAAAGGTAATGGATGCTTTTTTTCAGTGTTCGTAGCAACATTGTTCACAGTAGCCAAAAGGTATTAAAAAAAACCCAAATGACATTGGCAGCTATAAAAAAAAATGCATTGGAATGTTATTCAGCCTTAACAAGGAAGGAAATTTTGACACAACCCACAGCATGGAAGAACTTTGAATACACATGCTAAGTGAAATAAGCCAGACACAAAAGGACAAATATTACATGATTTTGTTCAAATGGAATACTTAGAGTAATCAAATTCACATAGAAAGTAGAATGGTAGTTGCCAATGGCTTGTGGGAGGAGGACATGGAAGTTAATGTCCGCTGAGTACAGTGTCAATTTAGGCAGATGTAAAAGTTCTGGAGATGGATAGTAGTGATAATTGCACAACGATGTGAATGTATTTAATGCCATTGAACTGAACACTTAAAAATGGTTAAAATGGTAATTTTACATTATGTGTATTTTACCCTAATAAAAAGATAATTATAGCACTATAAAACAATTTATGCTGTGAGAATTGGGTATCCATATGCTCTATGCACACAAGTCAGTGCCAAGTAGATTAAAGTTGTATATATCAAGACAAAACAATGACGTATCGAGAATGTAATAAAGGACTTTAGGAAAGAGAAATCAAACCAGACATTAAATTAAATTAAAATTACTTTAAAGCCAGGAAAATTGATGGTTAAGTGAGGAAAAATAATTTTTCTTAACTTATTGAGCTAAATACTTAACATCTATCTATTATGATGTATAAAATTATACCTTAATAAAGTTAGAATTAATAACTGAACAGTAGAGGAAAAAATACAGTTTTTGAGTGGAGTTTCTGGAATTAGCTAGAATTTACGGAAGACACAAATACTGAGGATGACAGTAATTATGGTAATTGAAGGCTGATTGGGGCGGAGGCAAAGATAACTGTAAATGAGAAAGTGAAGGAAAAGAACAATCAGACTCAGGGATGGATTATCCAAGAGTATCTCAAGTATTTTCAGGAATGGTGATCAGATAAGAGGTGGAAACAGATATTATGAGCACCTTAATATCGTACAAGAAATGAGAGGAGAGGTGCCTGGGTGGCTCAGTCCATTGAGCATCTGACTCTTGGTTTTTGCTCATGAGGTCATGATCTCAGGGTCCTGAGACTGAGCCCCACCTAGGGCTCTGCACTGAGTGTGGAGTCTGTGTAGGATTATTTCTCTCTTCCTCTTCCTCCCTTTCTTCTCCTCCCCCTGCTCATTACCCACTCTCTCTCTCTCTAACAAAGACAAATAAAATCTTAAAAAAAAAAAAAGATACAGGGGTGTTGGGTGGCTCAGTCAGTTAAGCATCTGCCTTCGACTCAGGATATGATCCCAGGGTTCTGGGATCAAGCCCAAGTCACACTCTCTGCTCAGTGGAGAATCTGGTTCTCTTTCTTCCTCTGCTCTTACCTCCTTCTTGTGCTCTCTCTCTCAATAAATAAATAAATAAAATCTTTTAGAATAAGATAGAGAGGAATATCAGGAAGTGAATAAATGATATTTATTATTTTTTATTTTTTCAGTGTTCCAAAATTCATTGTTTATGCACCACACCCAATGCTCCATGCAATAATGCCCTCCATAACACCCACCACCAGGCTCACCAAAACCCCTCCCCCTCTCCAAAACCCTCATGTTTGTTTTTCAGAGTCCACAGTCTCTCATAGTTTGTCTCCCCCTCCGATTTCCCCCCAACTCACTTCCCCTCTCCATCTCCCAATGTCTGCCATGTTACTCCTTATGCTCCACAAGTAAGTGAAACTGTATGATAACTGACTTCTTCTGCTTGACTTGTTTCACTCAGCATAATCTCTTCCAGTCCCATCCATATTGATACAAAGTTGGGTATTCATCCTTTCTGTTGGAGGCATAATACTCCATTGAATATATGAAACATATCTTCTTTATCCATTCGTCTGTTGAAGGGCATCTTGGCTCTTTCCACAGTTTGGCAACTGTGGCCATTGCTTCTATGAACATTGGGGTACAGATGGCCCTTCTTTTCACTACATCTGTATCTTTGGGGTAAATACCCGGTCTTGCAATTGCATGGTCATAGGGTAACCCTATTTTTAATTTCTTAAGGAATCGCAACACTGTTTTCTAAAGTGGCTACACTTGCATTCCCACCAACAGTGTAAGAGGATTCCCCTTTCTCCACAACCTCTCCAACACTTGTTGTTCACTGTCTTGTTAATTTTGGCCATTCTAGCTGGTGTCATGTGGTATCTCAATGTGGTTTTGGTTTGAATCCTCCTGATGGCTAATGATGATGAACATTTTTTCATGTGTCTATTAGCCATTTGTATGTCTTCTTTGAAGAAATGTCTGTTCCTGTCTTCTGCCCATTTTTTGACGTGATTATCTGTTTTGTGTGTGTTGAGTTTGAGGAGTTCTTTACAGATCTTGGATATCACCCCTTTGTCTATAGTGTCATTTGCAAATATCTTCTCCCATTCTGTGGGTTGCCTCTCTGTTTTGTTGACTGTTTCCTTTGCTGTGCAGAAGCTTTTGATCTTAAGTCCAAAAGTTCATTTTTGCTTTTGGTTCCTTTGCCTTTGGAGACATACCTTGAAAGAAGTTGCTGTGGCCTATGTTGAAGGGATTACTGTCTATGTTCTCCTCTAGGATTTTGATAATTTCCTGACTCATTGAAGTTGAAGTCTTTTATCCATTTCGAGTTTATCTTTGTGTATGGTGTAAGAGAATGGTCGCATTTCATTCTTCTACACATAGCTGTCCAATTTTCCAGGTGCCATTTATTGAAGAGACCGTCTTTTTTCCACTGTATATATTTTTCTGCTTTGTCAAAGATTATTTGACCATAGAGTTGAGAGTCCATCTCCAGGCTCTCTACTCTGTTCCACTGGTCTATGTGTCTGTTTTGTGCCAGTACCATGCTGTCTTAGTGATCACAGCTTTAGAGTAAAGTTTAAAATCGGGCAATGTGATGTCCCCAGTTTTTTCTTTTTCAACATTTCCTTAGCAATATGGGGTCTCTTCTAGTTCTATGTAAATTTTAGGATTGTTTGTTCAAGCTCTTTGAAAAATGCTGGTGGAATTTTGATCGGGATGGCATTGAAAGTATTGATTGCTCTGGGCAGTACAGACATTTTAACAAGGTTTATTCTTCCAACCCATGGGCATGGGTGTTCTCCCATCTTTTTGTGTCTTCTTCAATTTCTTTCATGAGTGTTCTGTAGTTCCTTGAGTACAGAGCTTTTACCTCTTTGGTTAGGTTTATTCCCAGGTATCTTATGGTTCTTGGTGCTATAGTAAATAGAATCAATTCTCTAATTTCCCTTTCTGTATTTTCATTGTTAGTATATAAGAAAGCAACATATTTCTGTACATTTATTTTGAATACTACCACATTACTGAATTGCTGTATGAGTTCTAGTAGTTTGGGGGTGGAGTCTGTGGGTTTTCCATATAAAATATCATGTCATCTGCAAAGAGAGAGAGTTTGACTTCTTCTTTGCCAATTTGAATACTTTTTATTTATTGGCAATTTGAATTTCTTTTTGTTGTCTGATTGCCGTTGCTAGGACTTTTAGAACTATGTTAAACAATAGTGGCATGAGTGGACATCCTTATCATCTTCCTGATCTCAAAGGGAAGGCCGTCAACTTTTCCCCATTGAGGATGATAGTTGCTGCGGGTTTTTTTTTTTTTTTAATGTTTGCTCTTTTTAAAATTTTTTTTTAATTTTTAATTTTTTTTAAACATATAATGTATTTTTATCCCCAGGGTACATGTCTGTGAATCTCCAGGTTTACACACTTCACAGCACTCACCATAGCACATACCCTCCCCAATGTCCATTACTCCACCCCTCTCTCCCGACCCCCCTCCTGCAAGCAACCCTCAGTTTGTCTTGTAAGATTAAGAGTCATTTATGGTTTGTCTCCCTCCCGATCCCATCTTGTTTCTTTTATTTTTTTCCTACCCCCTAAACTCCCCATGTTGCATCTCCACTTCCTCATATCAGGGAGATCATATGATAGTTGTCTTTCTCTGACTGACTTATCTCACTAAGCATGATACCTTCTAGTTCCATCCATGTCATCGCAAATGGCAAGATTTCATTTCTTTTGATGGCTGCATAGTATTCCAGTGTGTATATATACCACATCATCTTTATCCATTCATCTGTTGATGGACATCTAGGTTCTTTCCATAGTTTGGCTATTGTAGACATTGCTGCACATGCCCCTTCGGATCACTATACTTGTATCTTTAGGGTAAATACCCAGTAGTGCAATTGCTGGGTCATAGGGTAGTTCTATTTTCAACTTTTTGAGGAACCTCCATGCTGTTTTCCAGAGTGGTTGCACCAGCTTGCATTCCCACCAACAGTGTAGGAGGGTTTCCCTTTCTCTGCATCCTTGCCAGCATATGTCATTTCCTGACTTGTTAATTTTAGCCATTCTGACTGGTGTGAGGTGGTATCTCATGGTGGTTCTGATTTGTATTTCCCTGATGCCGAGTGATGTGGACCATTTTTCATGTGTCTGTTGGCCACCTGGATGTCTTCTTTGCAGAAATGTCTGTTCATGTCCTCTGCCCATTTCTTTTTTTTTTTTTTTAAGATTTTATTTATTTATTTGAGAGACAGAGATCACAGAGAAGCAGGCAGAGAGAGAGGAGGAAGCAGGCTCCCTGCTGAGCAGAGAGCCAGATGTGGGGCTTGATCCCAGGACCCTGAGATCATGAACTGAGCCGAAGGCAGAGGCTCTAACCCACTGATCCATCCAGTCGCCCCTCCTCTGCCCATTTCTTGATTGGATTATTTGTTCTTTGGGTGTTGAGTTTGCTAAGTTCTTTATAGATTTTGGACACTAGCCCTTTATCTGATATGTCGTTTGCAAATATCTTCTCCTATTCTGTCAGTTGTCTTTTGGTTTTGTTAACTATTTCCTTTGCTGTGCCGCTGCAGGTTTTTCATAGATAGATTTTATGAACTGAGGAATGTTCCCTCTATCCCTATACTTTGAATCATTTTAATCAGGAACAATTGCTGTATCTTGTCAAATACTTTTTCTGCATCAATGAGAATAAAGACACTTCAGTCCAAAACCTATGGGATATGGCAAAGGCAGTCCTAAGGTGGAAATACATAGCCATCCAAGCCTCCCACAAAAAAAAAAAAAAAAAAAAAGGAAAAATCCAGAATACACCAGCTGTCTTTATACCTTAAAGAACTGGAGAATCAACAACAAATTAAGCCAGATCCACACACAAGAAGGGAAATAATCAAGATTAGAGCAGAGATCAATGAGATAGTAACTAGAGATACAGTAGAACACATCAATGAAACTAGAAGCTGTTTTTTTGAAACAATAAATAAGATCAATAAACCAAATGGCCAAACTAATCCAAAAGAAAAGAGAGAGGACCCAAAATAACAAAATTATCAATGAAAAGGGAGAGATCATGACTAACACTAAGGAAATAGAAATAATCATCAGAAATGATCACCAACAGTTATATGCCAATAAGTTAAGCAACCTAGACAAAATGGATGCATTCCTGGAAACCTATAAACTTCCAAAACTGAATCAGGAAGAAACTGACAACCTGTAGAGACCAATATCTAGTAATGAGATTGAAGCAGTGATCAAAAACCTCCCAAAAAACAAGAGCCCAGGACCTGACGGATTCCCTGGAGAATTCTACCAAATATTCAAAGAAATAATACCTATTCTCCTGAAGTTGTTTCAAAAAATAGAAACAGAAGGAAAATTTCAAAACTCTTTTTATGAAGCCAACATTACCCTGATCCCCAAACCTGGCAAAGACCCCACAAAAAAGGAGAATTTTAGACTAATATCCCTGACGAATATGGATGCCAAGATTCTCAACAAGATCCTAGCTAATAGGACCCAACAGTATATTAAAAAGATTATCCACCGGGGCGCTTGGGTGGCTCAGTGGGTTAAAGCCTCTGCCTTTGTCTCAGGTCGTGATCCCGGGGTCCTGGGATTGAGTCCCGCATTGGGCTCTCTGCTCACTGGGGAGCCTGCTTCCCTTCCTCTCTCTCTGCCTGCCTCTCTGCCTGCTTGTGATCTATGTCTGTCAAGTAAATAGATAAAATTTTAAAAAGCAAAAAAAAAAAGATTATCCACCATGACCAGGTGGGATTTATCCATGGGATGCAAGGGTGGTTCAACATTCATAAATCAATCAATGTGATAGAACAAATCAATAAGAGAAGAGATAAGAACCACATAGTCCTCTCAATTGATGCAGGAAATGACTGAAAAAAAAAAAAGAAAAGGAAAGTCAGCGATACAACCTCAAAATCTAAGAGCTAAGATTTTTTTTTTTTGGGGGGGGAAGGTTAATAAATAACTTTGAAAGTGAAAATGGGACAAAGGAGTACTCTAGTTCTTAGCTTTGAGGTATTCAGGGGATGGGAGAAAAAAAAATCATTCTCTAAGAAGAGTAAGAAGGACTCAGGGCTAATAGTATCTCCATGGGATAGTACACATTCAGTCCAGTAAAAAGGAAAAAAAAAAGTAAGTGGAAACGTTAAAGAAGTTAAAGATATTAAGGTTTTTAATTTTTTTTTTATAAGACAGTCTGTACCTATCAGAGGGCACAGTGGAAGGATGTGGGAGATGTGGGCATGAAGTTAATTAGTGGAATGCATAGACAAGTGTGAAGATTAGGGTAAGGGTGAAGATAAGGAACAGAAGGATGGGATGGGTGCTGGAGCTTCTGGCCATCACAGAAGCAAACAGAGTTGGTAGTTTTAATGTCAGGTAGTAACTTCTTTTTTTGCAGCTGAAAGAAGTAACAGCCTCTGCCTGGGAGTCCTTATGTGAGTTCTCTGTTCTTTCTGAAATGAGACAAAATCAAAATGCCTCAGAGATAATGACCAATAAATGTGCTCAATATTCTATCTCATAAAGATGTTTTAGGATCCTAAGAATCTTATCAGAATTTTTGATATGTTACACCAGCTGAAAGACATAAAATATGCTGTTGGTTCTGGGAAATAAATAACATTAACTTGTATTTTAAATAATTTTTATTAGGTCATTTAGAGCTCAGATTTCAGGTTGGATATAAGATGGAAAGGAAGTTCAGCAAGGGACAGTGTTGGTCATATTGTTAAGCAGGAAAGGGTTAAATATTTTTATCTGCTATATATATATATATAATATATATTATACATAGTATATATATTATATATATAATATATAAGAGCATCTATCCTTTAAAAAAAAGATTATAAATTAGGAGATGGAGGGACTAAGTAAAATTTGTAAATCTTGATTATTTTTACTCTTATTTTAGAACTCTCTTCTTAATAATATTCCTGAAGGGTGCCTATTCATGTGGTCTGTATGTTCTGTTCAGTAACATACAGACCACATGAATAGGCACTGATATTTTTATGAAAGTAAAACAGAAGTACATTTTGCTTTTCTTAATCATAGATAAAAGTCACTGAAGTAAAAAAGACTTCAGTGACTGTGCCCTTTTTATAGCATGAATATAGAAGATTGCCAATAATCTTTCTTCATTTACTGTTCGGCTATTTTGCTTGATATTCCTGTATATCCCTATTAAATGTGGTTGGGAAACTAAGCATTTTGGTCAGTCTATTGTCCCTACATCATACAATGGCCTCTTAGAAGAAAAGGAATGTAGCTAACATTTCCTGGAAGGGTTCTATGAGCCATTTTCTATGTTATTACTACCAATCCTCACAATCTTCTAAGGAGGTATTACTATCTCCAATGTTATGGTCAAAAAAATTGAGGCTCAGTGTTAAGTGGATTGTGCAGTATGGTGCAACTCACAATTTGGAATTGGGACTTGAAAGAAAAAAAGGAAATATTTTGTCTCTATATTTTTGAGCTCCCAGAAAACGTAAGATCTAGGTTCCTAAGGAAGAGACACTAGCAAAAAAAATTATAATTGGTAGGTGTTCCCTATTATTTATCCAGGCTACAGGGATTCTAAATTCCTTTACACAGTTGATGGACGAATACAGAAATAATTTGTTTCATGAACCGCCTAAGAGACCGCAAATGCTCTAGATGCTTTATAGGACAGCTATGAGGATCCAGGAAGACAATTTATATTAATTTGGGATAGGGCCACACTGATAATGGGTACTCTTGGTGGTCATGTTTTATCCTTTCTGGCTTTTTCTGAGAAGAGTTGAGCGAGCAAGGCTTTGCCTAATCTTGTAGGAATTTGGTATTTTTATAAAAAATCAAAGATACTGATTTGCATTTTCATCAGGTTCCCTTTGCATCCATATGTGATGAAGTTTGAGAGGAGAGATCAACACCTTGTTAGTGTTTAGTTGTTCATTTCAGAGCTTTATGTCAGCAGGTGCCATAGCCGAACGCAGTTGCTTCTGCCTTAGGCATCCCAGCATCAGGAATGAGGCAGAATTATGAAGACTAACTGTTTTTGGATATTTAATTGGATAGTTCTCAAGAGAAGTCTATAAAAAGCTGTTCTAAATTTCAAATGATAATAAGAATAAGAATAAAAAATATTAAGTTCTTTATATGTGACAGTATGCTAAGGGATTCTTATATACTCATCTGAAACAACTCTATGTGATAAGTGCTATCATCATTTTCTTTTCGCAGAAAGAGAGGTGAATGCCAAGAACAAATGTTTACATCTCCCAGTCATATGTTGAAATCCTAACCCCCAGGGTGATGATATTAGGAAGTGGGGCCTTTGGGAGGTGAGTCAGTCACGAGGGTGGACTTCTCATGAATGGGATTAGTGCCCCAATACACGAGGCCCAGAGAGCTCCTTTCCTCCTCATGTCATATGAGGACACAACAGGAAGAGAGACATCTATGATCCAAGAATTGGGCTCTCGTCAGACACCGAATCTCCCAGCACCTTATATTGGACTTCCCAGCCTCCAGGATAGGGAGAAATAAATGTTTGCTGTTTCCACCACTTAGCCTGGGGCACTTTTTGTTATATCAGCCTGAGCTGACTAAGACAGGAGACTAAAGCTTAAAAGCATTACTTGCCAGAGCCTCATTGTTAATGAGAGGCAGAGCCCAAACTTAGGTTTACCTGACTCTAAAACTTAAAAGCTTGGTTATGAAAGGACATTTACTGATAACAATTTATTTAATTAGGCAAACCCATATGAGGTAAATTTATTATGTGGCGGGTATTCTAGCAAAGAGAGTAATATGCTAGAGAGAATTATAATTAGAGAGTACTAAGTGTTGTGTTAGAAATGACTTACCTAGTGACATCTCTATCAGTCAGGGTTCAACCAGAGAAGCAATAATATTCATTGATTCACGGATTGTTTCATTCACTGATATACTCATTGATTCACTGACACATGTATATATGTGTGTATACATGTTTTTTAATATATATATGTGTTTGTATGTATTGCAAGGAATTAGCTTCCACAGTTGTGAGGATTGGCTGGACAGACAGTAACCTATAGATTAAGGAGAAGCTGCCTGGAACTCTCAGGTGCTAGTTGACACTGCTGCCCACAGGTGGAATTTCCTTCATAGGCAAGTCCCAGCTCTGCTGCTAAGGCCTTTTAATTAGTTGAACCAGGCCTATCCAGATTATCTAGAATATCTTTCTAACTTAAGGTCAACTGATATGGACTTTACTTATTTATTTTTTAAAAGATTTTATTTATTTACTTGAGAGGGAGAGAGAGATTGAGAGAATGAGTGGGGGGGGGGCAGAGGGGAGAAGCAGACTCCCTGCTGAGCAGAGAGCTTGATACGGGGCTTGATCCCAGGACCCTTGGATCATGAACTGAGCCTAAGGCAGATGCTTAACGGACTGAGCCAGCCAGGCGCCCTGATTATGACCTTTAATCACATTTGTGAAATACATTCAGAGTGATACATTAGAAGCATTTGATCAAATAACAGAGAGCTGTAACCGAGCCAAACTGACACATGAAACTACACATCACAGTACCTAACTTGGGACAGAAGAAGAAGAGTAAGGTATCAAGAAAAGTTTATGGAAGAATTTGTTCCTAATATGATTCTTAAAGGATACCTAGGAATTAATGAGTCAGAGCAAAGTACAGGAGATCCAGCTGGCAGAGGAAGAAACATGCTTTTGAGTATGCTAGACTGTAAAGTCTAGAAGAGAAGCAAGGACCCGTGGCTCTTTGCTTCACTTTCCTTCACTCTGCTTAACCAACATTGGACAGAGAGCAGGAAACAAGAGAGTGTTCTCTTAGGAAAAAAATTAATGGATTAAGAAGAGCTGTCATTCAACCAAGAGGCATCAAGAAATAGATAGGTTAGAGCAGGGAACTGAAGAAAAGAATTTGCAAGAGCAGAGAAGCTTGCATGACATTTCAGAGATGGCACCCAGGGACGACTCTGGAGGGTGGCTCTGTTTTTGCCACTGGTGTGTAACTGGATATTCCTTTATTTACAGCTCCCCATAGCTTCAGTTCTGGTTTCTATCACGAAGCAACTGTGGCTGCTACCTTTAACTGTTTCTACTAGTGTTCTCGTTAAAACGATGCCTCCCTGTTCTAAGTCCTGTGCTCAAATTCTAGATGCTTACATAGATTTGCACAATGAGCATGGTTTTTGTGAAGGTATTAAGTGTGAAATTGAGGCTCAGAGTGGTTAAGGGATGTATTCAAGATTATGTGTGTGTGTGTAGTTTTTACTATGTCATTAAAAATCACAAAAAATTCACATTCCTTTTGTCATTAGAATCTCTACAAGTAAAACATGAATTTACCCAACTTCAGTCACCTAATCAAGTGAACTTTATATAGTTTAACTATTTCTACCTAAAGTATCAGTCTCACACCCAGATTAGAGCTTTCAGTTCTGCCTACCAAAAATTAGGGTTCTGGTTTTAGGTCTATGACTTAATGTTTCTGGATTTCACTTCCTATTCTGTTAAAGGGAGGAGGGTAGTCATTCCATCTCTGTCCATCAAATCCACTAAATGAGATGGGGTCACAGCAATTGCTATACCACCACCACTATTGTTGCTGCTTTCCCACAGCAACAAAACCAAATTCACCTGAGCTTTATATGAGTACTCTGTTAGTGCTTTATAACACACACTGCCCTTTGAGGTAAGCCAATTATCCCCATTTTGTGGAGAAGGAACCAAAGCACAGGGAAATGAATTGTTTAAGGGCACACACATTTTAAGTCTTGAGCCAGGATTCCAATGCTCTGTTTGACTTCCTGCCTCTTCTCAACCCATGGATGCTTCCCCCAGAAGGAATACTTTTCCTTGAAGGTGAGTGTCATGCATTAATAAACAAATGGAATTTTCTCTACACTTTTGTATAATGTTTTTATGAAAAAAAAATCAGCTGTATGTACTCTGAAGAAAAACAGAGTCATTTTCCTCAGTTTGGGTGCCTGAATTTTAACTTTTGGCCTCAAGAAGACAAAATGGCTGCTTAATTTTACTGGCAGCATCTTATACTGGTGTTTCAGAGGGAACATCGTAATATTTTTCAAGAAGATGAAAATTGGAACTTGCAAAATTTATCAGGAATATTCTTCAAAGACTCTGGGATCCTTTTTAGTTATGTGTTTTTTCATAGCGGCTGGCAAAGCAGGGGCAGCTTATCTCTAATGCTCTCATTTTGAGACGTATACTCTGATTTGCGAGATAGTAGATGTGACTGTTCAGTCTTTTCATCCAAGTATATAACAGTGACACCCACGAATGCCAAAGAAACAGGTGAAAAAATATATATAGGTATTAGAACAAAATCAAAGTTTTCTGAAAATGGAAATGGATTTATTTTAAGATTCTGTAGAAAAGGCAGCCACCTTATCAAGATGCAGAGAAGAGAGCTGAGTTGAAAAAGTGGAAGTTACAACTTTTTAAAGATTTCACCAAGTTTGACTAAGGTCCTTATTCTCCAATGGTAGTCATTATTAACTCAAAATTTATTCAGCTCTAATGAAGCACCTTTTTCCCCCAATCAGTTTCTTCAATTTAAACTGTAGGTAGAATCACTTGGTAAAATCTCTCTGATTATTAAAAATGCACACATGTGCTTTGATCTAGTTCCTTCTAGGATTTAACCCTCCTGAAATCCATACATATGTGTCTGGGAATAGATGCAAAAATCTTCAGTGTAGCATGATTGATAATAGTAAATTATTATAAATAACCCAAGTCTTTTTCAGTAGAGATATAACAATATAGTTTCAACACATGTCAAGTAAAAATTGACAGTTTTAATGAGAAACTGACTAATCAACAAATATAGTTTTTAAAATTTTAACATGCTTCTCTCAAAAAGAATTGAACAGTGGAATTATTCAGGCTAAATAGATGATTTAAACAACACAGAGAAAACTGGCTCTAACAAACATGCGTAGTGTTTGTGTAGAGTGTACAGTGTAGGCACACAATGTTATTGAACGTAATGAACGTTTTCAAGACTGTTGTAAAAATTGTCTGTGTAATGGAGCACAAAAAAGAACCACAAAGAAATTTAAGAACAGGGTTGACCATCTCTCTTCCCAAAATAATAAAATTAGTACTCAATCAAAAAATTGAAACTGACAATCCAACAAAAGATTAATACCAGAAATATATTAAGAACTCATAAAAATAACAATAAAAATAGCCTGATTCCCAAATGGACAAATAAAATAAACATGCAATTCTTAGAGAAGGAACTGGAAATCTCCATAATTGGATAAAAAAATTCTTGGTCATATCAATAATAAGGGAAATTAAAATTAAAATAGCTTTAAGACAACATTTCACAGATTGACACACTTTAGTTCACCCAGTAAAGCCAAGTGATCACAAAGATGTGGGGAGAAAAGAAACACATTCATTGTGGGTGGGTGCTAGTGGGTACAATAGAAAAGGCATGCTCTTTTTAGCTAACAGTAGTACATGAAGTTCTACCCTGGAGAATGGCTTGCCTTTTCATAAGTTCCATGTAGAAGGATGCATACTATGGCAATCTTAGTAATAGTAAATGTGGAAACAATGCAAATGTCACACAGAAGGGTAATGTTATATTCACATAATGGAGGACATTAAAAAATACATTTAAAAATAGTTCAGATAGGGGTGCCTGGGTGGCTCAGTGGGTTAAAGCCTCTGCCTTCAGCTTGGGTTGTGGTCTCAGGGTCCTGGCATCGAGCCCCGCATCGGACTCTCTGCTCAGTGGGGAGCCTGCTTCCTCTTCTCTTTCTGTCTGCCTCTCTGACTACTCGTGATCTCTGACTGTCAAATAAATAAATAAAATCTTAAAAAAAAGTTCAGATATTTACATGCATTGAAAAAATATAAGAACATAATATTGGATAAAAAAGGAAGTCACTAAAAAGTAGAGTACGATATCATTTACAAGGCAAGAAGTTAGTCTTATCCATGAATATAGTTAAAAAAAATCCAGGGAAATAATACATTTGGATGAAAGGAAAGTTGTGATGTCTAAAGAGAAAATGAAGAATAATGAGACTTTCTTTTTGTAGGTGGACTGTTCTATGTTCTTTTTATCTTCTTTCTCTCTCTCCTTCTTTCTCTCCCATCCTTTCCATAAGAATTCTTAAGCAAGCATGACACAATTTGATATTTGAATTTCTCTTGTTGGTACACACACAGGTGTTGGTTATATTCTTTTTCATATTTTTCTGTATGTTTTCATTATTTCATAATTAAAAGTAAAACATTAAAAAAAACTATCACTCTACTATAAGGTCCTTTTCTACTCCCATTTTTTGAGCCCTGAGCCAGACTCTTATACCACAGGTCCTATCATTGTTAGAGTACTTTACCAAGCCCCCTGGCCTTCCATGGAATCTATCTGGCCTATTGCTTCCATAATATTCCTAAGAAACATGCTGAAGTAGGTAGAGCAAGCATCAGTATGTTATTGATTTTATAGGTGAAGAAAAAGAGGACTTTTGCCCAAGGCTCTATAGGCAGAAATGGACTTAAACCACTAGTCTCCCTGTGAAGTGCTCATTTCATTACTCACCTTTCCTTATATTATTTCATGTCAATTTTGCCTTGAAAAATAGTTCAATATCCTTTTATACCGTATACACACATGATGAAAAAGAGAAGCAGGGCAAATAGACTTTACCTCTTGTGTCAAAACAGATTAATTTGTAATTGTTATCTACATTATGTGTTTCTGGTATTGTTCTAAAGAAATAATTCACAACAGCCATGTTTTTAGTTTTGAAGGGGAAAAAACACTTTATTTTTATTATAAAGTAAATACCTAATGGAAGTAGAAGAAAAGGGAAATCTGTGTATAGATGAAGGCAATAGTAAGCAGTAAAGGAGAATAAGAAAAAGTTGCATCAAATTGGGTACTTACAACATCCAACCTCATTGGATGGGGAAGCCCCATGGAGATAGCCAAGCTGGATTCCCAATGGAGAGACCTGGATGAACAGAGCAACCTCCCCTCAGGTGGGACTTCCAACTGACTATCCCCATCAGGGCCATAGTTATAAGACAAATGGTGGGGTCCAAAGCTAGGAAGTTAAATATGTGTTGGCCTACATGCAGTTTGGAGCGAGCTGCATTCCATGTTATTATGTCCAGTGGAGCCAGAAGGGATGCAATGCAAATTTTTTAGCTCTTGGCGTCCAGACCAGAAGGGCCAATTCTGACCTGTAGGCCAGCTAATGTCCACCAACCAGGCTCCCGAGGTCACTCATGCAGCACGAGTCTCACAAAAAAACATGCTTTACCTGTCTTCCTACCTGCCACTCTGGACAGTGAGTTATGTAGGACAAATCACAGAAACCTTTATGCATCCAGTACAGGCATTCACTGGGGATCCACAGAAACTGGGTCTTGATTATATCTCAGGAGTTTTGAGGAGTTCTGAAGCATATTGCTCATGCTTCAGATTTGACATCCTAATGGTATTAGCTACATGGAAGGTAATTATTTGGTGATGATTCTTAACTACTTAAATGTAACCTGTTTCTGTTTCCTTACACACACACACACACACACACACGCACAAAAACATGGCCATGACAAGCATGACTTTCACCCCTTGTCTGATCTGCTTTAACTGTGACCTTTTATCCTTTAACCCTGATGTTCATCACCCTTACCTTATCCCACTGAAGAGCTCAGGGCCTTGCTGTTGGTTGACTCACCCCATGTCATACAGTTCAGCGGAATATTTTATTGATTCCATTGCAATTTCTTCACATATAAGGGCATCATTCTTTCCTGAGAAGTGCTTACATGATCCAAAACGGGCTGTAAATCTACGGGCGACTCACAGTGTTTCTTAGTGGTTTGAAATCTTACTCCATTAACAGAGAAGAGTAGTCTGCAAAATTAAGCAAGCAAGCATTCTTAACTTGCGTTCTGCAACCAGTTGCAATTTCCTTTTCCTCCTAATGTTCCAAGAGTGTTAATCTAACATAGTCAATGAGAACTTTCAGATAGTGTCTCATATAAAGGTTGTATATGGAGAGGTTCTTAGAATCTTACCTCAGCTACTCTAGGAGTACTAACCCTATGACAGAGACAATTCCTGACCCCATTGCCCTGTTAATCTCTGAGAGACAGAGCCAAGGCAGGAGGTGCCTCTTGAAATCCTCTCCTCTGGGTCAGATCTTTTTCTTGCTAACACGTCAGCATAAAATCTGGGGTGTGAAGTCTCACCCAGTTGTCATATCCATCAAATTGCTCACCATCTATTTCCATTATCACTGCCACACACAGCTAGGCTTAATGGTCTCTTGCAGCAAAGTGAATAGGAAGGGAGGGCCATATAAAGTGAGTCAGAAAGGGTTAGGATTCTTTCTCCCTGTAGCAAACACCTCATGAGGAAGGAAAAGTGTTCATTTCTTTTTCATTCTTATGATGAATATCAAACTAATAAACCACAGGTCTTAGATTCTACAGAAAAAAGAAGAAATTATAGTAATTCCTTATGTTTAGAACATTACATCTTTCAAGTTAACTCAAAGATTTTAATAGGCCTTTTCCCAACCTCTAATCCCTCATGCCTTGTGAAGACTTCTTGAACCATGTGTTAAGGGGATTATATTCTTTCATTGGTTATTTCCTCATTCTCATACTCTTGAAATGTATGGCCTGCAGATGCTGAATCTTTCACAGTGGAAACATTTTTGTTCCTATTTATTCATGACTATTGGTCTTTGTCCTCTTTTGTCCTTTGGGACTCTCTCCTACAGTTTATTCTTAATGCTCTGCTCTAAGAACATTGCTGATGTCCTCTAAGAATATCACACTGGTGCTAGCATTAGAAGGCAGGCTCAATGGGCTCAATTGAGCCTGGGTGGCTCAATAGGTTATGTGTGAGATTCTTGGTTTCAGCGGGAGTCACGATCTCAGGGTCATGAGATCGAGCTCCACATAGGGCCACATGCTCAGTGGGGAGTCTTCTCAAGATTCTCTCTCTCTCCCTCTCCGCTCCCACCACACCTCTCTCTTTCTCTGTCTCTCAAATAGATAAATAAATCTTAAAAAAATAAGGCTCAAAGAAATGGAGAGGAATGGCTTCTATATTTACAATAGAAATATAAGCATGAGTCCATTTTGACACATATTATTTGAGCTATGAGTAAATTAATTTTTCTTCCTGGGCTGTAGTTTCCTTACCTGTAAAATGAAGCGGTTAGTTTCTCTGATGTTACATGTGTGATGTGATAACCCAAAGTCCAATGACTCCATCTGTGTCTACACCTTTGTTTTAGCAATTCCTATTCCTTTGTTCTCATCGGAGTTACTCTTCCTTGTCCATCAACTTGACTTCCATATTGGCCTTCTGTCTGGAGTCAGTTGTCTTAGGAGGTATATAGTTTGAGTTATTTTTTTCCTTCTTAGTAATTGGATAAAATTATATTTTTCTCAATGAATTGAATAAAAATGATTTAATTGGAGTACTTGATTATGTTGCTACTGAGTATCATTTACATTTTTTAACTCCCTTTGGGATGAGGGATAATCTTGCATTGCCATATGGTGCTCACACCATTTCATCAATGATTATTCCTGCAAAGATGCAGTGGAGCTTGGTAGTCCATGTCTAAATTCTGAGATATGTTTATCAAATGAAGTTAGAATTAAAGACTACTTTTCTGTTCTTAGGATGTAATTCCATTAAAAACAACTAAATAAAAGAATAAAGATTTAAAATGTATTTTTGATTTTTTTTTGGTGGGTTCTATTTGCTTTATAAGTATCATTCTCATACTTTTAAATCAGCTAAATTTCATACTTTTAAATCAGCTATAGTTTCTGTCAGGCTGTTGCTTTCATATTGTTTCATAAAATATGTTCATGTTGGGTTTTGAAGCAGATGCAGAGCACCTGTCTTTGTATAAGGAAATATGGTTGGCTTTTTACTTTTTACTTTTTACTTTTCCTCTCTTCTCTCTTGCCTCACCCTGAAATGAAGGTTGCAGGATGGGTGCTCCATGTTCTCTACCTTGAAAACCGGGGGAGTGCAGGATTACCAGCCCAAGTCATTTCTCTTTCACTAAGCATCGTCCTGATTGTCTTTATTGTCTTCTGAATTTCTCACAAGTGGATCAGACACATCTGCTGTGCTTTCTAAACTTAATACAAATACTACATTTTATGAGAGGTCCCATTGAAGCCCTTCAATTTTAGGTTTGAGAGGAAGAAAGTTGAGCCCCCCAACCCCTCCCTCAGGTGCTGGGTATGAGTGTGTGCATGAGAGAGATTGTGAAATATAAAGAGAGAGAGAGTGAGAGAAGAGAATGAGAGAGAGAGAGAGAGAGAACACTCAGCAAGAGACCCAGTCCTCCATTGGTTCTCTGCCAAGGAACCCTCTTCACAGATTCCTCTGTGTCTCTTCAATATACTCAATAATGAGATGACGGATCCAAGAGACCTGCAACTCACTCACAAATAGTGGCTTTAAAGATTTCTCTGGGAGGAGAAATCTGTCTTATGCTCTCAGAGATATCTGATATCTGCTGTATTTTGGCCTTGCAGTAGAAACGTTGTCTTTAATGTCATATTACAAGTATAGTCATAACATTGACAAGAAATCATATTTCAAAAGTCACATCTTGACTCAGATTCAAAATTTTAAGAGGACTAAAATCCTCCAGTTATTTAAACTTGTTAAAAACTTGGTCCTGTCAACAAAACGAAGAGGCAACCCACAGAATGGGAGAAGATATTTGCAAATGATAGTACAGACAAAAGGTTGATATCCAGGATCTATAAAGAACTTCTCAAACTCAACACACACAAAACAGATAATCATATCAAAAAATGGGCAGAAGATATGAACAGACACTTCTCCAATGAAGACATACAAATGGCTATCAGACACATGAAAAAATGTTCATCATCACTAGACATCAGGGAGATACAAATTAAAACCACATTGAGATACCACCTCACACCAGTTAGAATGGCCAAAATCAGCAAGACAGGAAACAACGTGTGTTGGAGAGGATGTGGAGAAAGGGGAACCCTCTTACACTGTTGGTGGGAATGCAAGTTGGTGCAGCCACTCTGGAGAACAGTGTGGATGTTCCTCAAGAAGTTAAAAATA
>PISX010017129.1:0-44262 GCA_004024625.1 Mellivora capensis
TGTATGGAGAATCAAATCCTTGTCATACCGAGGCCACTGACACTTGGGGGTTGTTCGTTACTACAACATAATTTAACCTACCAGGATTAAAATACCTTGTTCTTGCTTGAGTCGAATTGAAAAAAACAGACAAAAACAAAAACCTGAGTTCATTGCTGATGCCAACTCAGCGGGGAATTTTATATTTTATAAATATAACAATATAGTGCTGTGTTGTCAAGGAATGAAGATTCATTGGCTAGTCTTTGATAAAAAATAAATGTCAAGGTATTATTTTCAGTCCTTTCTAGAGTCAAAATTCAGTTCTCTACTCTTTCATGGGCAATTTTTAAAATGTGAAAAAGAAGTTTTAGATTTCCTTTGAGGATCTTCAACCGTCCACTTGGGTTATTGGCAGAAACACTTGAAGTGGGTAACATAGTAATTGTTGCTCATAGACAGTGTCAGAACGTGGCCTTTACTTTGAATCAGAAAATCAAAGAATGTTGACTCTCAGAGCAGGAAGAGACTTTATGGCTATCTACCTCATCCATGCTTCCCCCCCTTTTTGAAAGGGTCATCCACGTGGATATCTCATCTAGTGGCTCACTGCAGGTGGCACTGTTAAGACAGTACTAATGTGAAGGGAGGGAGCGTTAAATTTGGTGATCTTGGGGCACCTGGAGGGCTCAGTCAGTTAAGCCTCTGTCTTCAGCTCAGGTCATGACCTTGGGGTCCTGAGATCCAGCCCAGCGTTGAGGCTCCCTGCTCAGCGGGGAGTCTGCTTCTCCTGTGCTCCACCCCTGACTTGTGTGCGTGCGCTCTCTCTCAAATGAATAAATAAAATCTTAAAAAACCAACATGGCTCTCTTTTGGTTTGTCTGACTTCATGAAATTATGACGATCTGGCTCCATGTTTCTTTACTTCACCTACACCATCCCTTTCGGTTTTCTGCACAGAGGCTCTCTTTTAACTGGACGGAACATCTGGTCATCGCAGGCCTGCCCCCCTGTGGCTGCCTGTGGGTCGGGGTGCTCCTGGTGGACAGAACCTTCCCAGCAGGATGCCGCTGTCACACACACGCTCATGTTTCTGAAGTGCCACTCGTCATCCATGTCCACGTTAAGAAGCAGAGAGACTCTTGAGGTCTGGGCAGTAAAAACAACCACATAGAAGGAGAAAAACAAAGATAGAGCAAATGAGGCGAGGGAGAACTTATATAAAGAGCCCTTTTGGGGCGCCTGGGTGGCTCAGTGGGTTAAAGCCTCTGCCTTCAGCTCAGGTCATGGTCTCAGGGTCCTGGGATCAAGTCCAGCATCAGGCTCTCTGCTCAGCGGGGAGCCTGCTTCCCCCTCTCTCTCTGCCTGCCTCTCTGCCTCCTTGTGATCTCTGTCTTTGTCAGATAAATAAATAAAATCTTTAAAAAACAAACAAACGGAAAACTATGTTAAAAGAGCCCTTTTGCTCTACCCGCCTGGCTGGATACAGTGACCACAGTGGCACAGCTCGGATGAGGCTTGGGTTTTGTCCCTATCGCGTTACGGGGGTGATGCAGAATCCTTGGCTCACCAGTCAGGAACCATGGGCAAGGCCAAAGAGGAATGATCTATGTGTAGAGTTATGGTGGAGGATTAACTTATTTTTATCAGACTTCATAAAAAATTATTAGTTGTATTAATGGTCATGAGGTGTTTAACAACTAAAAAAGAGAAAAACATTTTCTCTAAAAATTTTTTAAGTAATATTATTTATGTGTGCTTCCTATTTTTTTTATCAGTTTGTAAAATGTGATATCATTAGTTCTGGTATTCAGGATGACTTGGGGTGCTCTGTTTATTTAGTAAGCTTTTATTATTATTAGGTTGTAAAATTGTGTTATACTGAAATCAGAATAAAAATAAAATTTAAATTCCCAAGTTCAGGCCAATTCTCCTAAGTAAATCACAAATACATAGATTTCAGTGAATCTTTATTCTTGTCCTTAATAACTGAAGTTGGGAAGACCAGTTCTTTTAATGATTTTTCTTCTGCTAAATCTAAGAATGCTTATTAGTGACTCAGATGTGATTGTCCCCTTTATTCTTTTCTTATTGAGCTATCAAACAGTGTTGCCAAAGGCTTCTCTGTTTCCCTTGCTGCTGTTTTTTTCCTCATGAATTATGGTGCGATTCAGCTGGGTCCAACGCTTTGTCAAATTGAATAGTTTTAATTGCCTTATTTGCAATGGGAAAATCTTTTAATATTTCACGTTGCCCCTCAAGAAATTATATTTCTACTCATATGACATTTCTCTCTCCTTCATTTATGAATAACAAGATAAAGCTACAATGACTAGACCCTCCGTGATAGATCTTATCATTCTTCCCTTTGCCTCCCGCCCCCGCCCCCATCTCTCCCTCTCTTGGTCTCTTTAGCTATGACAGATAAAAGGGATAGAGACCCAACTCAATGAATCCATCCTGTATTTCCTCTTTTTGCAGCTGATCTTCATTATGTTTCTCTAACCAGTGTCATTCTGCACTGAGAAAAGTTACTGGTTGAGTCGCTAGTAGTTTCTTTTTATGGCCTCAGAAAACTTTGTTCACCCAACCCTGTTTCACCTTTTGTGCTCAATATCCAGAGTATGTACCTCCGTGTGGTGTCCGGCTAGGGGCCATCCTCTGCGTGCTTTCACTCTGGCAGAAAAACAGCGCATGAGAAGAAGGTCCTTAAGTCGTGTAATATTTTGAGGGCAAACGTGCCAGGCTCTGCTGACCATGAGAATAAGAAGAGGGAGAATGTTCTTTCTTTTCATTGATCATGTTTTATTTATTTCCTGTCAGTATTGCTTCTTGCCTTCTGACATAACAGTCCTCACCCAGGTACGTTTTACATCTTGTCTCCATAACCCACTTCAAATGAAATTTTGCTTTTTGAAATATGCTTTTAAATCATCCTGTCTTATTTTCTTTTATTTTGATTTAAACCACTAATATTCCTCGCCAAAAATCTTGCTTGTGTTTAATATGACTGAATGAGAGAAAATTCTCATTGTACAACTATGCCAAAAGCATTCTCTTTTATACATAAAGTTCTGCCTTTGTTAAAAAGAATCTCTCTAAATTTCTGAAAACGGGCTCATCCATATTCAAAACCTACACTATTAATGTTTAATAAAAGAACAAATCTGTGTTGCAAAAGTGCATCCACCCCCTTTCTTTTCTTAATAAATTCTGACTTTTTTCCTTGTCTTAAAATTCTCTAAAAGCCTTAATTTTAATGTTTCTTCCTTTAAATTCCCAGCTCTCCCCCCCCCCCCCCCCCCCCCCCCCCCCCCCCCCCCCCCCCCCCAAGTAGCCACTCATCCTAATTACTTGTCTTCACCTGCAGTCTTTCTCGCTTGGACCTAATTGAAGCAGAGCTTCCTGTGATGAAGAAAGCCGCCTCATGACACAGATCCTGGCCCTAGCTGTGTGAGTGCTTCCTTTACCCTTTGTGATGTAGCTACTTAAAATTTAGTCTAATATTGATAACGAAACAAAACTAAAACCATACCACATATATTAGTTTCTTAGGGCTGCTGCAACAAGGTGCCCCACAAATGTGGTGGCTTCCAACAACAGGAGTCCATTCTCTTGCCCTTGGGGAGGCTGGAAGTGTGCTATCCAGGCAGGGCCACACCTCCCCCTCTGAAGGATCTAGGGACGGTTCTTTCCAGCATCTCGTGCCTTGGAGGGCGGCTTGCTTTGTGGCCACTGGACCGTCTTCTCTGCCTCTCTGAGACTTTTGTAATGCCTTCCTCTCAGTGCATCAAATCTCCCTCTGCTCTTCTCTTAGAAGGCCATCTGCCAGTTGGATGTAGAGCTCACCCCAAATCCTAAATTACCACAGCTCAAGAACTTCAGTGTAGTGATAGCGGCAAAATTTTCCTTTCCAAGTAAGGCTGCGTACAGAGACTCAAGGGATTAGAGTGTGGACGCATCTTTTGGGGGAACACAGTTTAACCCGAGGCACAGTGACAACACATCACCCCTTTTACTTTCAATTTTTACCAAATGGTTGGCAGTGTATTAGTTGAAAGTCTTAAGATTGAGGATATGAGCTTCCCATAAGGAAACAGATATGGAATGACATAAATTACCTATTATCTCTTAAAGTGCCTAACAGTGTTTTGCCCATAGTTATTGCCCAGCTATTAGCCAGAAGGGGCAGGTGGTGCTATGATGATGATTAATGATTTCTTGTTTTATATGTGATGTCAAAGGTTTACTTATGTCGATCAAGTATCAAAATTACTTAATAATGACTAGAGTTACTCCTAAACCTTTATCGTTTCATAAATTTCTTTCAGATTTTTTAATCTCTTGTTTTCTTATAACAGTCACAACAATCTTATGAAGTAGAATAGTAGCTCTAAAAGGTGAGATGAGCGAGGCTCGAAGAAGTGAAGCGAGTTCCGTAAGATCTTATGGGTGACAGTGATGGAGCCAGAGGGTAAACCCAGATATTTGACAAAGAGTCTTTTTTTTTTTTGGCCATATATGTTGCCTTCTTGTTCACATAATATCATATCAAATGTACAAATCATTCATTAAGAGGGCATGTATAGGCTTAGCTACTTGGGGGTCAACTAATTAGGTTAGTAAATATGTTCACATTGATATTATTGGGTGTCGATGATCATACGACATTATTTAACATTTGTTTCATTACACTTTAAAAGATGATGGCCAATTTCATGCTTTTTAGAAAATTTCATGCTTTTGATTTAGAGTTTTGATTTTTCTGGATAAGGTGTCAGCATACCAGAAAGAAGATAGTTTTGGGTTTGTGGGTATACGGGTCTGTTGCAGTTACTGAATTCTGTAATGCCAGTGAAAAAGCAGCTGGAAACAATACATAAAGGATTGAGTGTGGCTGAGTTCCAATAAGACTACATTTACAAAACCAGATGGGGGGCCAGATATGGGCCATGGGCCATAGTTTGTCAAATCCGGCTCTAGGTCAGTGGTTTCCAAGGGGACGTTTGGATTCTGGTACTGGCCAAGTAGTCTATGGGCATGTGAGAATGAAAACCTTAGAAATATTACTTACTTTTTTTTTTTATACAAAAAACAAGGATCATCAAATGTGTTAATATATATAATATAAATATATGTAAAAATTAGGGCATGTGTGCACAATATTTTAGTGACTGGTACTTAATATAAAAAGTTTGAAAAAAAAGTTTGGAGATGGTTGCCCTATGGAAGTAACTTAAAAAAAATTAATGATTTTCAAGTTTATTTTAGTAAAAACTAACTTAAATAACCTTTACAGGCAAATTTGTATGGAACATTTACTGTTGATAGTCTTGCTTGTAATTGATTACTCAGCTTAATTAACCATGTTCTGGTGTGTATTCTTTGCTAAAATTTTTATCCAGGTTTATTCTGTCACAAAAATGTAGCAGGATATGTAAATAAAAATCTTAGGTATGATTATAAAATTATTTCCTTGTATTCTTGACATGAAATCTCTTCTGACTTTTACATCTGACTTCAATGTCTCTGCTAGACATTTGTCCCTTTTATTTCTCTGGGAGTAGGAGAATTTATTAAAACATCAATCTGTTTTTGTTTTTTTTCCATATTCTCCCTTCTTCTCTTACTAACCAATTGAAAAATGGCAGTCAGACTTTGCAATGTCTTGCTGCAGAGACTGGGCCAGGCAGAGACATTAGACCATTGGAAGCAGCATCCTGGAATGAAGGAACCTGTGAGTCTTTTGTAAATATTTCTGGGTCTTCCACCTTGTGGGGCTGTCATAACAAGGTACCACAAGTAGGTGGCTTAAGACAATGGATATACATTGTCTCTCACACTTCTGGAGGCCAGAAGTCTAAAATCAAGGTGTCAGCAGGACCATGTTTCTCCCGCTACCCATACGAGGGAAGGGATCTCTGCCTCTTCCCAGCTTCTGGTGACGGCCGTCAGTCCTCGAGGTCCCCAGCTCACATGCATCACTTTAATTAATCTCTGCCCCTCCTCTCACACGGACTTCTCCCAGTGTGTCTTTGTCTTCACAAGACAGTTTCCTCTTCTTACAAGGACTTGAATTACATTGGATCAGGGCCCACCTTAATGACCTCATCTTAACTTGATTTCACCTTCAAAAGCCTTGTTTCCAAATAACTCTACAGTCATAGGTACTGGGTGAAGGAGTTTCCCGTATCTTTTAGCAAACACAGTTCAACCCATAACACTACCAGTGGGGGTGGGGTAGGAGAGGGAGACATGTCTTTGAGAGGTAAGGAGGCCAGAGGGAAAATTCCTCAGGAATGGGAAAGGAATGTAGGTCTGTGGGTCACTCAGAAGAGTGAAAAAACTGGCGCATTGCCCTGAGGGATGGCTACCTGGGATGCTTGGGAGCTGAGATCCCGTTTATGCGTTGGCATACTCCCTCAGACTGAGAGACAACAGCTGGAGCTTTGTGCAGTACTCTTGGCCATGCACTTTGTGTTGAAGGAGACAGGATATATATATATATATATATATATATATATATATATACACACATATATACATCCATCCATACATACACACATATATGTGTGTGTGTGTATCTGTATAGATAGATAGATATAGATATATGTAAATATATAGATATATAAAATTAGAATATGCATCTTCCTGGAAGTGGCCAATGACTAGCATGGTTGGTCAGGGCCTGAAAGGAAAATGATTAAACGAGTAGAGACCAGTTGGTCTAGAGAAGAGGGAAGTAGATGGATAGATATAGGGGGCACAAAGTGTGAAGACTTTCATATTACACACTAATGTCCATCTGAAATCATCCACCATGTAGGAGATACTAAAAGTCAGATAGGGAAAGTGACTCATCCAGCGGATGTCGGCTAGTCTTTGTCACTGATCACCTGGCAAGAAAGTGGCCATGTGGCAAAGTTGGAGGCTGTGCATGGGTCCCGGTATGAACTTCAAACTGCTGAAGTCGACCCAGCTTCTGCTGCCTCTGGATGTTGAACCTGTCAGCAGCAGAGACGAGCTCTGAGCCGCAGGTATGGCTCTACTTCTTGAACAACTGACCCCTTGACAGCAAACTGACTACACTGGGGCTTTCCATCCTGGAAGGGCTAGCAGTCTGGGCTCATCAGAACAGACATGTAATCTGTGTGTGGATTTCCCTTACCTGCCCAGAGTCCCAGCCAATGCTATGTTACTGGGCTTGACAGAATGCATGATCTTCAGGCCTGGAATCTCAGACCTCACAGCATCCAACTGGGGTCATAACTCCACACAGGAGGGGAAGGACCCACTGGATGTCCTGGCTGTAGCACCATCCAGCAGCTGCCAGCCTGTCAGAACTAGGGTACACCCAGCTGAGAATGTGCCGCTGAAGTGCCCACTTGGCATGACTATTTTGCAAGGGAGGGGAGTTTTCCTCCAGTATGCGGTATAAACATCAGATTGGAGACTTGCATAGGTGCTCTTTCACTAATAGAATACAAGGATCTTGGAACCCTGGGGCTAAAGTCGGATGGACCACAGTTACTCAGGCTCCCAGTGACTCATCAGGAGTTTTTCCTTCTCATCCCACAATTCTGGGCTCTCTGAGGTCAGAAGTCCTGCTGCCAAAGGATATGCACTCTCACTAGGGGATGCAGCAGGTTTTTGCTACACATGAGACATACCTGCTGCTTGGGTGCTTTGGGCTTCTTGGGTCCATGGTCCAGCAGTGGAGAAGAGAGGTCAACCTCCTGTCAATGATAAGTGACTCTGATCTCTGTTAAACAGTGGAATTGGGGGAGACTATGTGTGGGACTCAGGTCTTAACACCTCCAGGGCCCGTCTCAGCTTTGGAGCCAAGTGCAAGTTGTTGTTTGGGCAAGCCTAGGTCAATGACTTAAGCAAAGCGTCTTGCAGGGGTGTAATTATGCTGTTCTAAAAAGAACTCTTCTTCTGGGCAATCTTTCCTCTGAATCTCCTGAGTGGACTAGCTGATTTGTCAGGCCCGCATTAATTACTGTCTATGATTCTTTCCAGTCTTTTCCCTGTATAGATGCTTCTTCCCAATAAATCTTTTTAATTATTATCTCTCCTTCAGCATCTGTTGATGTCTCCGCTTCTTGGAGAATGCAGCTTGTAATATCACACTTGGAAGAAACAGGGCTGTGGATGGATGAGAAGCCATGGCACCTGGGACATGTAGGTTTCTAAGGGGTGACTAATGTGGATTGATGGCGAATAATGATCAAGAGGGCTGCTGTAAGACCCAGGGAGTTCGGAGGAGGGGAGGATTGGGTGAGTGGAGAATTATTTTGGTTGCATTCCCCTAGAGCTGAAAAAAAATGGGGCTTAGAATTAGAATTCCCTTGATATAATGAAATAAAAAGATGTGGTCCAAGTCAAAAAGGGGATATGAAGATGTTTAGCATAGAATTACTAGCATAGAACTGGAAGCAGCCTGAGTATCCTTTATACTAGAACTCCTTTTCCTGTTTTCAGTGAAACCACTGGCAATATTTACTAATTTTCTCATCTTTGTCGGAATATGTTGTATTTTGAATTTGGAGTAGGAATCTTGTAGCATGTGGCTAATCCACTATTTGGCCTTAAATCTCCCAAAGTTAGCTTTTTAGTATGCCAATAAAATGATACAGCAGGGCGGTTTGAATTCTTTCAATCAGTCCTTAATAATTCTAGGTTAAAGTTCAGATCACTTCCTTAATAGCAAAGCTAGTTACGTGCTGTTATCTCTTGCTCATTTTCCTTCCTTCCAGCCTTAATTAACTTCTTGCATCTTTGAAACCTGCCAAGGTCTCTCAAACCACATAAATCATCCAACATCACTTTCCAGGTATTAAGTTGGCTATGGGTACTCTCCTTCCTTAATTCATAAATCAATATAAACACTACTTTCATTGACAGACCCATTTGCTTATAGTTCTAAAGCTAATCCACCATTGGCAAAACTATATAAGTAATTTATAAAAAGAAACGCACAAGCGTAAATGGATAGAGCAGTGCTAATGAAGTAGTTACAAAAGCTGTACACTAACACTGACTGGAAAAAGCCAGCACAGATAAATGCAATTCATTTAGAGAAGCAGTGTATTTGGGAAGTTTCTTTCAATTATATTACCTGTGGATCTAGTTCTTTATTTTTGTGTAACAGACCACCAAAATCAAAATAGCATCTCTAAAATGACAGTCTCGGGGCAGTGTGATTTCTTAAACAATGGCGTACAGCTCCCCAAGAGTATGTTCTAAGAATCTAAGGCAGAAACTAGAGACTTTATGATATGACCTCAGAAGTCCTGTGGCATCACCTCTCCCATATTCCGCAGGTCCAGTCCCAGTTCAGCATGAGAGGGCCTCACAAGGGCATGCATGCCAGAGAGGCTGACCTTTGGGGGACCCCATTAAACCTACCCCATCATACCTGGGAAAGGGGTCATTTATGTGAGGAATCCATCAAGTGAATGGCTCTATCTTACAGCATCCAACATATGTTTATTGACCCACCTTCCTTTTTACTGGGTCCTAACCAAACCTGGCTACCCAGTTTCTTGGGAAGTATGACTAGCTGCTATACTCTGTGAGACAACAGGGCACAATAGTGCCCTAAAGCACCAGCTCTGTGACCTCGTTCCTCATTTCCTTTTTCTTTTGTACCATACGTTTATTTTTTTTCCTTGTAAAATGAGCATTTTTTTAGGTGTTTACAATTTCTATATACATTTCTTTTCAGTTCAGTAATATAATAACTCTTACTTGGTCTCTTGTAAGAAATATAAGAAATTCTAGTAACTGGATTTATTCGTTTTCTTTGCAGCAACCTAGACACTTTTGGCCCCAGTATGTATGAGTTTGAGGAACGGTTGTTGAGAGTAAATGGTGTAAGTGAAAACTATGGATTGGAGCTAGAAAGATTATTGTGATTGTAGAGCATCCACAGTAGACAAAGGCAGAAACTTTAACATAGGAGGCTTGAGGATAACAAAAGCAGATGAGGAGAATGGTCTGTGCCTCAGAAGACAGAATTGATTCTAGATGCTAAGGAGATGAGACATGTTAGAGCAGGTTGATGGAAGCTAATGGGTGCTTTCCGTCTCTCCCTTTTTAATTATCATGTGCATCCCTGTTCAGGCCACTCTGGGATACCCCCTTTCGTGTAAGCATTTCCCAGTTACGTATACTTGCTTTGTTCATGAGTAATTTATGAATACAAAACTTTTTACATCTCTTTACTCAAGCTTGAGACCATGGAAAATGGAGATTCTGTAATTTTTTTTCATAGACAACAAAGGAAAATGAACTGAGCTTTTTACTAATTTAATGTACTTGATATCTTTGCTGACATTAGTTTTATTTAGTAAGCTCTAATGTTTTTAAATAACTTAATTTTATTGGACTGTAAATCCAAAGACTTTTTTTCAGATATAAGAAGTATCTTAACTTTGAGTTCTGCTATGATGAGGGTTTTCATTAGGCTAATGCCCTAGGGTTGTTGAGAGCCAACTCTAATGTGGTAAAAAGAGAAGAAAAATGGACACAGAGGAACAACTGAATGGGTAAAAATAACAAAGGAACAAATATCAGAAAGAAGGAAAGGAGCAATGCAAAAAAGAGAAAAATTGTGAGTTAGTCTTTGTCATTTCTATTAGTAGTCATATTTTAATTAATTAATTAACTAATTAATTAAGACAGAGGGAGAGTGAGTGCGAGTTGGGGGGAGGTGAGGAGCAGAGGGGGAGGGACAGATGTGCTGAGCACAGAGCCAGAATGAGGCTTGACCCCATGACCTGAGCTGAATTCAAGAGTCAGTTGTTAAACTGACTGAGCCACCCAGGTGCCCCAGTATTCACATTTTTTTATACATGCATATAAGTATTTGTTACTCCTGTAAAAGCTCAGAATGAGAGGTGAACCTCATTTGGAGAATGTCACGGGTAATATAGGATATAGCTTCATAGATCAAGATTTTTTTTAATTCCCAGTAATTCTTGTCTTTCTGAAGATCACAATTCATTGAAGTGGGGAGAAGACGGAACCTGGCTGAGAACAAAGATGATGCTCTCTGCTGCCTTCTCCCCATTTTTTCATTTTCTAAATATGTGCTTGGAATATATTTGAAAAAAGTAGTTTGAAAGCCAAGACTTTCATGTGTATATATTATAAGTTTCAGGCTTTTAGTGTAAAGAATGAAGGTATTTGGGTTCCAAGGAGTTGAAGTTGAGGGTTGAGAGCTAAGATTTTGTAGAAGTTAACCCAAGACAAGGAAAGATGTAAGAGAGGAGTTCTCTGTTATGAAAAGAAGATGTGGAAGCCCATTTTGGGCCAGGAAAGGAAGTGGATAGAGAGGCAAGAGAGCAAGAATGCTGAGGTCTGCCCTTGTGGTCAAAACCTTGGGGTTGGAGACACACCAAAGAATTCCAAGGACAGGATGCCCATATGCCCTTACCACCGGTGATTTTTGGAGGAATTGGTTTTCAATGTTAACCTGGAGAGTTTATGTAGAGGAAAGATGGGATTTTTTTTCAAGATTTTATTTATTTATTTATTTGACAGAGAGCACAAGCAGGGGGAGCAGCAGACAGAGGGAGAAGCAGGTTCCCTGCCGAACAAGGAGCCCAATGTGGGACTCGATCCTAAAACTTTGGGATCATGACCTGAGCTGAAGGGAGACATCTAACTGACTGAGCCACCCAGGCATCCTGAAAAGATGGGAATTAATGTTACGGTTTTCTGGCAGCCTATACAATTAGAGGGGAGGAAATTCAGATATTCTTAGATATCCCAGAACAGTGAACAGACTGGGAGGGCACAGAGATTTGGGATTAGGACAAAGAGTGGGCCTCAAATCTTTTATAGAAAAGTCTTTGAGATACTGTCAGATTCTTTGGTAGGACCATTTATATCAGCAGTGAACTGACTTTAGTCCATTGAGATTTCAGAGAACAGTTTTGGGCAAGAAATGCCTTCCTTACATCAATGGTATGATAGGTTTTTCCCTTCATCTCTACCAAACCAGGTAGGAGGGCAGGGAAAGATGCCTGAGACAGGAGAAGGGCTTGTTAAGGTGATTGAATTTTGAGTTGACTGAGTTTAAATCCTAAACAGACTGAATAATTCCTCAAAAGATTGTTTTCAAGTGAAAGATACTTAGCATGAAGTGGGGGAGATTAAGTGATTTTAGCTACTGAGAGGGAATCAAGGCTTGTGATTACATTAAATTCAGAAAAAAGTATCATTTTTGTACATCTGAGTGTCAGAGTAGCTAGAGACATAGGTATGTGTTCCCTTTTTATTACATTTTCAACCTCCTGTTGTCTTTAGTATTTTAGCTTCCTATGCAACAGTGTCTGTATAATGCTGGAATTGGGAAAGTTCAAAGGATAGAAGAGAATTTAAAGAAAAATGCCACCAAGAATCAAAGAGTAATTTAAAAAAAAGTTAAGTCCTGAATTTCATATAAATATAGAATAAACATGTGGCCAAGATTTATGTAATTCATTCTTGAGGAAACCGGTATGATGATAAGTCTGGTGCAAAAAATGATCAGAAGAAAGGTAGTTAGTGAGTCCTTCAGAAAAGTTATACTGAGATAAATTTACTAAATTAGAGCACGAACTGGCTAATATCCTACAGGGTAGCAAAAGCATAATCTTTGAGAATACCTTTTCTACTGGAAGGAGATAATTTGTATTTCTACCAGACAAAAATCTATAACTTAATATGTAATTTCATAGAATCTTGGCTCTAATTAATAATAAATGGCATGTCAAGCCCTGCCATATCTCCTGACATAATTAAAGAATCCATGGGTCCATCTGTGAGTTCATGCTCTAGAATGATGTTAAAAGTACATGCAGTCTTTCTTTTGCTTCATTTTCAAGATGTGGACATTATTATTATTATTTTGTCAGTTTTTAATTGAAGTTTAGTTGGCATAAAGTGTTACATTAGCTTCAGGTGTGCAATATATAATGGTTCAATCATGTAACACAGTGCTCCATGCCTGTTGTGATGAGTGTGCTCTTCACCCCTTCTTCCATTTCACTCATCCCTACCTGCCTCCCCTCTGGCAACCACTAGTTTATTCTTTGTGCTTAAGAGTCTTTTTGTAAATTTGCTTATTTGTATTGTTTTTTAGATGCCATATATATGTGAAATCATATGGTATTTGTCTTTCTCTGTCTGACTTATTTCATTTAGTGGAATGTCTTCTAGGTCCATCCATGTTGTCCCAAATGGCAATGTCTTATTCTTTTTTTTACAGGTTAGTGATATTCGACTATATATATGTATATACCACATTTTCTTTATATATTTGTCTATTGATGGACACTTGCATTGCTGCAGTAAACTTATGTTATTCTTTAACGGATACCTAATTATGATCTTTAAATCTAGGGTCTTATTTGTCTCACTGCTGGATTCTGTTGGAATTCGGAGCAGAAGTTGAAACTTGGCAGTACATTTTGAACTATTTGGGAGCAATGAGAGATGAGTAATTTAAGGGTAGCAGAATATGTCACCTTCAAATATGCCACTTGGGTATTAGGACTGTTTTGAGCCAAAGGCATTTGAGAAGAAGCAGATAAAAGAAAAGCTTTTTGGTCTTCTCTTATTTGCCCAAAAGCAAGACCTACATTTGTAAAGGTGTTCCCTGTCCCCTCTACTGGGATGGATGTTAATCACCAGAGGCAGCTCTAGACTGTTATCAGCCCAGATACAGCACCAGAGGAACCCACATAACAAATCTTGCCCAAATTAGCCTTTATCTACTAGTTTCCCAAAATATTTGCTTTCCCACAGTTTACCACCCTAGAAACCCAAAGTCCTTTTTCTTTGTCTTGTCACTTCTCTTAAGCAGGTTATTTTTCTCTTGTGAAGAAGCTATAGAATCCCATGTTCTAACCGCCCCTTTGAGTTCCTCATCACTGACTGCTCCCACGCGTATGTGTGACATGTGTGTGAATAAACTTCTGCTTGTTCTTTTCATGTTAAGCTGTCTTCTGGGAGTCTCATTTATAGGGTCCTCATAGAGAACCTAGGAGGGCGGAGGGAAAAATAATTTTCTCCTCCCCTGCAAAACCAAAAGGAAAACATTTAGAGAAACAACCAAGTTAAAAACTCCCTTTTGGCATCTCAAGTAACCAATTTTAGGACTGAGCCTTTTATAACAGCAGTCCTCCCAATGGATATTTCACCTAAAGTTCTGTTGAATACTGGACTTCTCTGTTTTCTAGGAGCTTTAGTTACAACTTCAGGTTTAGAAATGCTAATTTGATCACGGACCTGAAGGCAGAAAACCACCTTAATAAAGATCAGTGACTGCACCTAATGATGCTGCTTTAACTTACTGGGTCGAGCATCTCAGTGGTTTTCCAGCTTGGCTGCACATCAGTATCACTGTGGAACTTTTAAATATCTGAAGACCCAGGTCTGACCCCAGACCAGTTAAATTAGAATCTCTGGTTTGCGGATCCAGGCATTGCCCTTTTTTAATTTTTTTGAACAACTCTCCACATGATTCCAGTGTTTTGCCAGGTTTGAGAACCACTTCCACATCCTAATGTTTTCTTATGTTTTTGCTTTTTTCTACAGATCGCCACGGGAAAAAGTGAAGGATCTGGCAAACGTTAGAAAGAACCCTCGTTTAAATGCTGTCTCCAACCCACCTCCCCCATTTCTTTCTCCTTACGGAAAATAGTGATGATTCTGGAGAACATCCGGAAGAACCCCACGTGTACAGCTCTTTATTGTGGCAGCAGGGCATTTCCTAGGAAATTTCTAGAGTTAGGCATAGGAAAAACATAGGAAAGACACTCCCATCTTGGAAACTGCTAATTCCAAGGGGCATCAGTCAGTTGAACACTAGAGGGGATCCAGGCTAGTGCTATCCATTTCCTACAAGTATTTTTTGTTGTCGTGCTATATGTGAAATGACATTCATATATGCAGCACTTTTCTGAATGCACACACACCTTTTCTTTCCCATTCAGGCTCCACACCGGAATGTAGTGTTCAAGGTATCATAGGATAATCTTAAATTTGTTCCTATTTGCTTTTTCTTAAAAAAGGACTTCTCAAAATTTCAGAGATTAATATTAGTAATAAGTCACATGCAGTGAAACTCACACATGATTTGAGCCACATTAGTGCCCTGGAGAAAAGCCCAGCTGTGTACAGATGGAACACAAATGCTTGGCAGTTCTGGGACCTCTCTAAGACCTGTTAGAATAGATGATTTATGGAAGTTTATCCTGGCCTCTAAGTAAACCTGCTCCACTCTTCTAACCTTGTGTCCATGGAAAACCTCTGAAAGAAACCCAGGTTTTGACTTGTTCCAAGATTTGAATCATCCTTCACAACTCAAAAGATAATACCTCATTTCTAGAATGATGGTATAAATTATGATATATTGATATGATGCTACCATTTTATTTTATGCTACCATTAAAACAATACTCAGGAAAGCAATGCAGGAATGTGGAATAATGTCTGATCATAAATATGGACAGAAAAGCCTAAGTAAAATTAACCCCTATAGTTATTTAATTTGTGTGTCTGTGGGTAAGAGTTAAGGAAAAATTACAAAAGTGAAAATCATTTCAATTTTTAAGTCCTGAAACAGAGGAGAGTATTTAAATATGTCTACTACACTCACCCTATGTATTTGTTTAGAAATGTTAGGATTCCAGCATCCTAGACTTTGGCCAAGTGTCAATGTTCAGGTCTGGCTTAGTTTACAGAGAAGTATTTTTTTTTTCTTCTTGGGTTTTTAAGACCCCAAAATTCATGTTTTTGTCTTGTATCTCTTTATATCCAATTTATGATTCTAAAAATTATTGTAAAAGATTCATATATTTTCACCTGACCTTGAACTATTTGTGATATTATATACCTCCCCTCTCATACTTCTAATGACCATGCTTTTAGTGAAATGGTCCATTTACTATGCCAAAATTCTAAGAGAAAAAGTAAAAATTTCCATGTTCTCTTTCTATTCCTTTGTTGCATAATACTCATTAATGCAGTAGGGCTCAGAATAGCCAGTTACTGGCTGATAGGGTCTAGCACTATCTTAGCAGTAAAGGTATCAATATCAAAAACCGTGTCTGCATTTCACACTCCAGACAGATTTAAAAACAACAACAACAACAAAAACCCCAAACAAGTTCAGTGCCACTCACCTTAGAGACCAGTGACATTAATGAAGATTGTCCCTTCTTTGCATATATTATGAAAGTTTTCTGAGAAGTTCATTGAAATGGGCTGTCCACTTCATTCCATGTTCAGCCTTAGCTTTGAGCTTTGGTCAGCATATAAAATGGCAAAGGATGAGACATTTTTGCCTTCATTTGTGTGATTATCTTGGCACCACCTGACTGGTAATTTCTCTCCCATTTTATGGAGGTTCCACCTTTATTTTTACAGGTGGAGATCAGCAACGTGTCTTGGGCTCTACCTTCCTAAGCCCATTTTCTATCTGGTCACACTGTCACCGTTCTCAGACCCAAGTAAGGAAGGCTCGGTCATTGTATATACTGTGTTGCATCAGGTCAGAAACCTACACGAGTCAGTAGCTGAGAGGTGCAGGAGCAGAGACGGATGCTGGCTTCTTCCACATGAAAGGTGGTATCAGCCTGCATATACTTCCCTGAGATTGCTCGATCTGGATATTTGTGTTGAAGTCCCTAACACTGAGTCATTCACTGCCCATCATCTCTTGGCTTCCTAAGAAAACAGCTTTCAGTTTCTCTTGATTTGAGTTGACTTGGTTATACTTTGCATACCTCAAAACATTTTCACTCCGAATTCATTCCTTCTTTCTGTAGTCTATAATCCAAGGGTCTTTTTTTATTTGCTTGTTTTATTTTTGTTTCTTCCAAACTAGAATCACCTTGCTTCTTTTGGGTATACAGAGATTCATCAGGAGGCCCAATAATTACCCCTTGTGTTTGGGGGGGCAGCTTAAGGGAAAGAAAATGGTCCTGTCAGTAAGACAAGGAACTCAATCTGCAAAACAAAAGAGATGTGGATTACTAAGAAGGCAAGAAAGAACCAAGGATAAAAACAGAAAAACTATTCCCAAATGCTTGATCCACTACAGGAGTTATTTAGTGGGATAAACTATGGAACAATGTCCAAGGAGCCTGGGGATGGTATTGTGAAGCCATGACAGGGTTTCTGGGCTCCTGGTATCCCTCACAGAGATATGATGGTATGGTCAAGCACTTAGATAAATATTACAGATGCTAGATTATCACAGTAAGGGGAACAGGACTGGGAGAGTTGGTGTGTGAGCATAGAAAACCACACTATCCTCTCTGATAAAACAGGCAGTCTGATGTTCCAGGTTCCTACTGGAAACCTCAGCTGAATTATAGTGATAAATACAGTTAACTTGATGCATTTTAAAAGTGTCTTGAGGGGCGCCTGGGTGGCTCAGTGGGTTAAGCCTCTGCCTTCAGCTCAGGTCATGATCTCAGGGTCCTGGGATTGAGCCCTGCATCCGGAATCTCTGCTTCTCAGGGAGCCTGCTTCCCCCGCTCTCTCTCTGCCTGCCTCTCTGTCTACTTGTGATCTCTCTCTGTCAAATAAATAAATAAAAGTGTCTTGAAGTTTTTGTTATTAGGATATCCAAAGAGGTCTCTACAATCTGGAAAGTGATCATTAAAACACTATTATATCTGAAGACTTTCTGTGCCTTATACACAATTGGGAATAAGTAGAGGGAGAGGGTACAAATGTGGTTTTGACATTTTTTAATATGCTGGGATTTTCCCACCACCAGAAGTCCTCGTATGGCCGGCCCTTAATCACCTTGAATCCTAGTATCTTGGAGAGTTTAGGGATATGAGGGAAGAAGAATCATTCTGCCTGGGACTAAGGGGCTTCCCTGCCCCTATGTGCCCCTAAGTTGTCTGTAGGCAGGTGTGAGGTCAAGATTGGTTTTATTTCTAACCAAAAGAATCAGCATGCTGTTGTGAAAATACTTGACTTTTTTTTAAAAGCATTTATTTATTTATTTTACAGAGAGAGAGAGAGAGAGAGATCACAAGTAGGCAGAGAGGCAGGCAGAGAGAGAAAGAGAGGGAAGCAGGCTCCCCGCTGCGCAAAGAGCCCAATGTGGGGCTCGATCCCAGGACCCTGAGACCATGACCTGAGCCAAAGGCAGAGGCTTAACCCACTGAGCCACCCAGGCGCCCCTGAAAATACTTGACTTACAAGTTAGGGGACTTAGATTCTAGAGTTGGTGTGGTCTTTTATCTTTGGAAAAGTCTCTTCTGTCCTGTCTGCTTCAATTTTCTTGGAAAACAAAATAAATGACTTGGGTAAATTTGAAAAACCTTTCTACTCTACTATTCTGAGATTATCATTCAAGAAGAAGGTTGGGGGATATTGCCTTTTTGTGCCTATGGGTTTTTGTCCTTGTTGTTGTTTTAGATTCTACGTCTATTCCTTGTCAGATACCTTGTAAAGTGATGTTTTCACTAACAGTCCTTTTAAATAATTTGAATGGTCACCTGCCAGCCAACGCTCATGTCCCTGGGAGTCTCTGGGCCTCTGCTGGGCAGACTGTATTTTTATTCTTCAACCATAATGACATCTTGATGGTCTTAATCTTTGTGGGTCTCAGTGGACTGCTTTATGGCTTTGCTCACATCTCGTTTGGAAGCCTCTGAGTCACCAAGTCTTCTCTCACTAGTTACTTTACCTCAAGGACCCCCGTGGTGTCGCCAAGCTGCCAAGGAGGTGTTACCATACTCTTTGGTATCTTTTCCTCTTCAACCGATAGAAGATGCTCCCTGGCTTTTAACACACAGTTTAGATGAAGCAAGCTCTCCCATTGTGGCGCCGTTGTGATAAAGGCTGTCCCCAGCAACATGAGCACTGTGTTCCCAGAAGGCAAATGCTGAAGAGGACCCTGCTTTCACATGGATCTGTGACCAGTTTTTGTTAAAATAAAATACACCTGCCCAGGCACATGGAAGTAGGCTGGAGAAACTTTTGCTTTAAACATCCTGCTTTTTCATAATACACTTACTATACTTATAAAATCTTCATTAAGAAACCTTCAAGGAATGAAAAAAAAAGCAAAAGATGAAAAAGACAGACTTGGAGAGCGAATAAGAGAGAGGAGCTATCTCCGTAGAGAGAGAGGGAGGTCCGTGCGGCGATCCACCTCCCACTGACTTGTACCCAGCAGCCAGCCACTGGCTCAGTTTCTTCTCATACTAATATCGGTGTCATTATGCAGTAAGACTCCAATGGCTATTCAAATACAGACGATGGGGAATTTAACTTACTTCAGTGCCCTATTTGATGATTGCCTCAAGGACTCATTGACCTGCTCGTATTAGGCACACTTAACAATGAAATGGTGAATCTTGCGTCCAATTTTGCATCTCATTATTGGTGTTTGGTCCATATTTGAGTTAATTTAGCACAGGACTACTTCCTAAGCCAAACTTGGTCACATTTTTTCAACTCTGTTGTTGGTTGTCAGGCTTCAGATGAGATGATGGGATCTGACAGTACCAGTGGGGGGAAGGGAAGGATGGTGCGTGTGGATAGATAGATGGATAGAAAGATAGATAGAGAGGGAAGAAGAGAGGGGGGGAAAGGAAGAGAAAGAGAGTGCCCCACTCACTCACACAGCAGGCTCAGTGTGACAGACCACTGCTAACAAGCATGAGTCCGTCCTCCATTTCCATATAAATGTAGAATCTGACATTTTCTAGGGGTCAGTGATGAAACCAATTCATTAAAATTCCAAGAGAATAGCAATCTTTATCTCAGGATCTCTTGGTTGAAAAGGTTCCCTTCTTACTCAGTTTTGTCTTTTTCTATCCCTCAGTCATTTGTTAAGTTGCGTACACAGGACTCTGAAAAGCCGCATCCACTAGGCTTCCACTGAGTTGTAAGAGGAGGGGGATATAAGTAACAATGTGGACTGTTCTCTGCAGAAAGTACAATTTTTTTAAGAATATGAAAGGAACAGGCACAACCTAAAGTTTGGCTCATGAACCATTCCATTTCCTCTGAGCGAAAGAGGCTGCAAAGTCTGTTAGTGTAACTTCTCGGCTAGCCATGCCCCAGCCTACCAGGCTTTGGTATAGCAAGGTGCCTTCCTCTTACACGGGAATTAGAAGCGCCTTATCTGCTGTGCTTTGGACTAAAGTCTGGCTGCTGTGGGAACGTAGAAGTACCCTGATTCCTTGGGGAAATGTGCTGGACCATGGTACCTTAGCTCACAGTCTGCCATGGGGGTAGAGAATTGAATCTTTGAAAGCCCAATAATCTACTTAAAGTTTGCTTGGTGACTAGCTATATGAAGTTAGTTATTTATGAACTTGAGAAATGGAGAACCTCTTGAGGCTTTAGCTGCATAGAGGTTGGTGAATGTAATACAGATCTCTTAAAGGTTTCGTGGGGATTAAAGAATTCTTGAATTGCAAACATTCAGAAATATTAGACAAATGGAGAAGAGGTCAAGACCACAGAGGCAGGTGAAACAAGTGCAAGAAGGAGCCAAGGCCATTAAAGAAAGATTGATCTTTTGTTTAAAGGAGGAGTTATCTCTTGATAAAGGAAAACACCTTTGAGAATGTCAAGGGCAGGAACTTTAGTTAGGAGCTTTGAAAATGCCCATGTGAAGGAGGAAAGTGAAGTCAAGGTTAGTAATTTTGAGGTTTAGGTCAGAGATGATGCATTATAGTATGAATTATTTTTCAATTCATCATGCTGGGCTCCTAGTGGAATATCTTTATCTGAGATCTGTGTGTTCAGTTCTGGCAAGTTGTTTGCTTGTAATATCTATATCTTGTCCTGTCTGAAATTTCTGGTGGATATGTACTCAGTTTTCTCTATTAATGCATTAATATTCTTTTTGTTCTGTGGTCCTTTTGTTGTTGCTCTAGAAGTTGTCTCAATTTTATTTTCCGGACTTACTATTGAGAATTTTTTATTTCAGCTGTCATTTTTTTCCCTATACTTTTTAAAAAATGAAGACATTTTTTAGACTTGTTTTAGTTTCATAGGACAACTGTGGGGGAAGGTACAAAGATTTCCTGTAATTCTCACACATGCAGAGCTTCCCTCATTAGCAACATCCCCTACCAAAGTAGTACATTTATTATAATTGATGAACTTAATTAAGACATCATTATCACCCAAAGTCCATAATTTACATTAGGGTTAGCTCTTGTTGTTGCAGCAAAGGTTATGGTATGGACAGATGAGTAATGACATAGAGCCATCACTATGGTTTCATACAGGGTACTCTCCCCACCCTAAATACCTGTACTCTAGCCCCTCATCCATTCCCTGCACACGTAATCCCTCTTTCTTAAGTTTTGATTGTGGCTTTCAATTATTTCCTGCCCGCAGCATCTTCTATCTGTTAGTATTAATCTCCACTATTTTGGAGTTTCCTTCTCCTCTACCTTTTGTCTGTTTTAGTAAGCCCCTTTTATTGAATTTATTTGATTCTGTCTCTGTCTTCCATGTTAGAGGCTGTCCTTAAATTTATGCTAATCCTTGGTAGTCTCTCAGTATGTCTTAGAGATTTACTTATTCACATATCTATTGCAAAACATCAGAAAAGAAAGTTCGTGTTCCTTTATAAATAATTTTTATCTAGATATATGCTATTTAATATATATGCCTAATATATTATAAATTACACAAAATATATTTTACTTATATTATTTTAAATATCACATAACATAGAAGTATAGATATTTTATTTTTCTATTGCTGTAGGACAAATTAATGTAAACTAATGGTTTAAAACAACATCCACTTACTGGCTTATAGTTCTGTGGCCAGAAGGATGAGTGAGTTTGGCTGGGGTCCCTGCTTAGGGTCTTACAATGCCAAAATTATGGTGTTGGCTAGCTTGGGGTTTTATCTGGAGACTTTGGGAAAGAGTTTGCTTCCAAGTTTACTCTGGTTGTTGCCAGAATTCAGTTCAATGCAATTGTAGGACTCAGGTCCCTGGTCCCACCACTTTAATAATAGCAAAAGCATGTCAAATCCTTTTGTGCATTCTCTGACTTCCTTTTTTGCCATCAGCCAGAAGCCGCTCTCCGCTTTTAGAGGTCTCACGTGATTTGTTTGAGCTAAATCCAGATACTCTTCTTTTTGTCATATAATAGTCATGCGATTGATTTCATACTCATGGATTCCCTCCACACAGTCCCACTCATACTCCCCTTACTCCAAAAGCAAGGGTCATTGAGCTCATTCTTAGAATTTTGCCCACTACCCTTACCAAGATAAATGAAGCACAGTCAGGGGTGCTGCTTACAATGGGAAGGGGATGGCAGGGCTCCCTAATCAGACTCTCATGCAGTCCTTCGTATCATTCCCACCTCTTATGGCCTCTTACAGTGGTAACTGGTGGTTTTGATTCCTGCCTACTTCCTGGGTTCTGTAACCTGAATCAGCACACCCTCTGTAGCCACATCGGTGCAGATCTTCCTGCTATGCTAAATTAGGGATTTGTGTGCTTTCCTTCTTCTGAAGGTTGACATCTTTGTCTGCAGTTTATCTCCTCCATTATTGTTATTGTATGTTTCTACCATCTTATTGCTTTACTATCTTTAAACCTTGCTAACATGGATACAACAGGTCTTCTTCTGGATTAGCAGTCCCTTGTATAAAACATGCAATTTAATGGTGGTACAAAACAGGACTGAATTAGGTAAAAATTGACATGAAATCAGAGATGCAAAGTTTCTGATTTTTTTTGCAACGTTGCTACTCCTCTCACAGGTTCATGAGTTTTCCATTGAGGAGATAGTTTTTCTTAAAACATTAAAACATGTTATCTAGACAGTGAAATATTTATTGAATCATTGAGGTAATTTTTTAAAAAAGATTTTATTTATTTTTTTGACAGACAGAGATCACAAGTAGGCAGAGAGGCAGGCAGGGAGAGGGGGAAGGGAAACAGGCTCCCTGCCGAGCAGAGAGCCCAATGCGGGGCTCGGTCTCAGGACCCTGAGATCATGACCTGAGCCAAAGGCAGAGGCTTTAATCACTGAGCCACCCCGGCGCCCCCATTGAAGTAATTTTTAACAATATATCAAGAAGCTAGATAACATCTGGACGTTTCGGTTTTTTTCAATGTGGGTAGTATTCTGTCAATATGTTTTAAAGCCTTGTTTAAAACTAAGTTTTCTTAAATTTAAAGTATTGTCTTTAGTTGGTAACATAAAATATTTAAATATGAAGCCTCAAAGGCATTCATAGCATTGCTGCTGCATTGTTTTATTGAATGTACTTTTTGATGTCCCTCAAGCTTTTTCAAATACTTTATACATTTTCTCAAATAAATTCTTAAGACTGAAGCAGTACTTAATAATAAACCAGAAGCAACAAGATTATGCATTCCCTTCCTCCTCTTTAACAAAACAATCTGATTTAAATCTGATGTACTGTGAAGAACTCTTTTATTAAAATATATTGTTATTACTCCTAATTTAGAGATAGTCCAAGCTATTGTTTGGCGAATACAGCTGTTCAAACTGAATATAGAAGGAAAGTGCCTCAACATGATAAAGGTCATGTATAGAAAGCTCACAGCTAACATCATCCTCAAAGGTCAAAAGTTGAGAACTTCTTCTCTAAGGTCAGGAACAAGACAAGGATACCTACACAGGCCACTTTATTCATCATACTACTGGGGGTCCTAGCCCATAGTTACCAGACAAGAGAAAGAAATAAGAGGCATCCATTTCTTCAGAAAGGAAGAAGTAAAGTTATCTCTATGTGTAGATGACATGATATTTGACGTGGAAAACCCTAAAAACGGCACCTAAAAACCTGTTAAAATATTAAACAAATTCAGTTAAGTTGTAGAACAAAATCAATACACAATGGATGGTTAGAAAGAGAATTAAGGAAATAATCCCACTTATAATTGAAAAAAAAAAAGAGTAAAATACTTAGGGTAAATTTAACCCAGGTGGAATATCTGTGCACTGAAAACTAGAAAACACTGGTGAAAGAAACTGAAGACATAAAAGAATGGTAAGATATTCCATGCTCATGGAATCGGTGAACTAATAGGAAACTATCCATACTATACAGTGTAATCTACGGAGTCAGTGAAACCGTTACCAAAATTACAATGGCATTTTTCACAGAAATAGGAAAAACAACCCTGGAATTTGTATGGAACTGCAAACAACTGGACAGCCAAAGCAATCTTGAGAAAAACAACAAAGTTGGAGACATCACACTTCCTGATTTTATTTTATTTTATTATTTTTTAAAGATTTTATCTATTTATTTGACAGAGATCACAAGTAGGCAGAGAGGCAGGCAGAGAGAGAGAGAGGGAAGCAGGCTCCCTGTGGAGCAGAGAGCCCGATGTGGGGCTCAATCCCACAACGCTGGGATCATGACCTGAGCTGAAGGCAGGGGCTTAATCCACTGAGCCACCCCGGCGCCCCACACTTTCTGATTTTAAACTGTATTACGAAGCTATAGTAATTAAAACAGTATGGTATTGACATAAACACAGACACAGATTAAAGAAATGGAATAGAGGGCCCAGAAATAAAGCTCTGCCTACACGGTCGATTAACTTACGACAAAGGAGCCAAGAATATACAATGGGGAAGGACAGTCTCTTCAATAAATGGTGTTGGCAGAACTTAACAGCCACATGCAAAAGAATGAAATTGGACCCTTATCTTACACCAAACACATAAATAAACTCCAAATGGATTAAATACTTGAATGTGAGACTCCTAGAAGGAAATATAGGAGTAAGCTTTTTGACTTGTTCTGAGCAATGAGTTTTTGGATCTGACTCTAAAAGCAAAGGCAACAAAAGGAAAAATAAAGAAGTGGGCGTATGTCAAACTAGAACTCTTCTGCACAGCAAAGGAAATCATCATCAAAATGAAGGCAAACGGGGCGCCTGGGTGGCTCAGTGGGTTAAAGCCTCTGCCTTCGGCTCAGGTCATGATCTCAGGGTCCTGGGATTGAGCCCCGCATCGGGCTCTCTGCTCAGCGAGGAGCCTGCTTCCTCCTCTCTCTCTCTGCCTGCCTCTCTGCCTTGTGATCTTTGTCAAATAAAAAAAAAAAAAATGAAGGCAAACTACAGGATGGGAGAAAATACTTAAAATTCGTGTATTCTAATATTTAACAATTTCATACAACTCCATACCAAACCAAACAAAAACAAAAACAGTCTAAGTAACCAGTCTAAGTAAGAAATGGGCAGAGGAACTAAACAGACATTTTTTCAGAGAAGACCTACAGATGGCCACCTATATGAAAAGATCCTCAACATCAATAATCATCAGTGGGATACACATCAAAACCACATGAGATATTGCCTCGTACTTGTTTGAATGACTGACATAATAAAAGACAAATGAAAACAAGTGTTGGCGAGGATGTAGAGAAAAGGGAACCCTGTGCCCTGTTGGTGGGAATGTAAGTTGGTGCAGTCACTATGGAAAACAGTATGGAGGTTCCTCAGAAAGCTAAAAATAGAACCAGCATGTGATCCAGCAATTCCACTTCTGGGTATATATCCAAAAGAAATGAAAATAGACTCTCAAAGAGATACCCTATGTTCATTGCAGCATTTTTTTTTACAACAGCCAAGCATGAAAATGGGTGATGGATGAAGGGATAAAGAAAATACAGTACATATATACATTGGAATATTATTCGGCCCCGAGAAAGAAAATTCTTCCATTTGCAGAAACATGGATGGAACTTGTGGGCATTATGCTAAGTGAAATAAGCCAGACAGAGAAAGACAAATACTGCGTGTGGTACCATTTACATATGGAATTTAAAACAAAACAAAAAACAGAACAAATAAACACACGAAACAAAACAGAAATAGACTTATAGGAAATAAACTATTGGTTACCAGAGGATGAATGGTTGGAAGTGGGCAAAATAAGCAAAAGAGATTAAGAGGTACAGATTTCCATTTATAAAACAAATAAGTCGCAGGGATATAAAGTACAGCATAGGGGATATAATTAATAACATTGTAATAATTTTGCATGATGATAAGCGGTCATTATTGTGAGGATCATTTCATACTGTGTAAAAATATTGAATTATTATGATGTACACCTGAAACTAATAAGATATGTTATGTCAATTATACTTCAATAAAAATAGCTCATTTCTTAAAAAAAAAAAAAAAAAGAATTCCATCCAGGCAGACTGAACGTTTCCCTTCTCCTCTCTATAACAGGAAGTTGTTTTCTCTTCTCTTCAAGTTGTAGTCAGGAAAGTGAAGATATAAGAGGTTGAGAAAGGATTTATTTGAAGAGCATTTTCTTATGTTTCTCCTTTTCTACCATTGGAGGCAGGTGGGGGGTCGATGTGCTCTGTGTTATTTCAATCCATCCTATTAGTCTGAGTTGACAAAGCCAACATCGCAGTGTGTTGATAGAACAAAGTTTGTGTTCCACGCACAAGAATTCCACACAGATGTGTCTGATCAGTGTGCTCTCCCAAGCCAGGGGCCCAGGAGGCTTCCATCCAGGAGGTTCCATCATAATTAGCACCTGACCTCACAGATCTTTCTGAAGGAAGAAGAGAGATTATAGAGGATCATAAAGGATTTTTAAGGGCCCAACCTAGAAGTACTCTACACCTCCTTCCCCCCATAGGCGCAGTGTCGTCTGCCACATGTCTGGCTATTTATTCAGAATGAAAATGAAATAGTTTGGTGAACTTTAATGTGTCAAAACTGCCCATATGTTTACTAATTTTCCATTTCACTGTTTCTTCCCTCTGTGGAACACACTCACGTTCCCAGGAAGACAACCCCAGATCCTGTCCATTTCTCGTATTCAGAATAAAGAGCAGCATTCTTGGGGGGCACGTGGCCTCCTCCTTCAGTTCTCAGTGGGATTCCTTATGGTGTGGCCTCAGGATTGAAAGTATAGATTATGTTGTCCTCGGTCTCCACTAGATAATGACGGAATTGGAACGGAATCAGTCCAATGAGCACACTAATTTGCAAGGTGAGGAACGAGAGATGTGTGACAGTCATTGGTCTTAGAAAAACTGAAATGCTGCTTGGAGCTGTCACAAAGGCCCTCAGATTTGGGGTTGAAAAGTTCCTTTCATGAGACCGGGCTCCCACTCTCTAGAAGGAATGGTTTTGTTCATTGTTTTCTGCAGCCCTAACTCTACCTTCTCTCATTCTCCTCTCGCGTTGGTAGTTGATGTCCCTTCTAGGGACTGCCAGACTCTAGCCACCTGCCTGCTGCGGCCTGGGAGGGTTGGAAATATTTGCATTTTAAATAATCCAAAGTTTTTATTTAGACAAAATTTAGACAAATGGTTTCTTTGGCAATGTAACTTCCTTAAAAACATGGTCAGCTTTGATCTCTTTCTTGGTAGCCATTTATATATGCCAATAACCACACTCAAACTTCTTCCCAAGACATACTTTTCACTCTCCTTAATTTTTTGTTACCTTTCCCTCCTCTTTCTCTCTCAACTAAATGGCAGCTATCTTGAGACTGTCTGAAGTACTGTGTGGGAAGATCGTATGTTAATCTGGTTTTACCATGAGGTTGAATCACTCCATTCTACTAAAAGGTCTCACTGAGACCTTTCCACTCAAAGTTTTTAAAAAATACTAGCTCTTATTGACTCTTAATCTCACAATCAAACTGAGGGTTGCTGGGGGGAGGAGGGTCGGGAGAGGGGGGTGGGGTTATGGACATTGGGGAGGGTATGTGCTATGGTGAGTGCTGTGAAGTGTGTAAACCTGGCGATTCACAGACCTGTACCCCTGGGGCAAATAATACATTACATGTTAATAAAAAAATTTAAAAAATTAAAAAAATACTACCTCTTATTGTTTGAGGCCTAGAATTAGATTTTTCAGTCATGCAAGGATTTAAATTTCTTAACTGTTTCCTTTCTCCTTTCAAAGAACTTGTTTCTTTCAAAAGTCCTTCTTATTTATTATCTTTTTCATGAAATATTTGCTATATAAAGCCAATACCAACTAGTGTACACTTAAAATTTTTGTTTATTCATCCTTTTGCTCTAAAGCTGTATATTCAGTAGGCACACAGTATGCCTGCAAAGGTATGGTAAACAACCTTTTTTTTTTTTTGCAGTGATTCAAATGTGTGTATCAGCAGAAGAAGCTAATTTCAAATGGTTATGTACTATATGATTCCATTTAGATGATATTCTGGAAAAGACAAAACTAAAAGGGACAGAGAACAGACCAGTGATTGCTAAGTGATAAAGGTAGGGAGAGGTTCTGACTGCGAAGGGGAGCGTGAGGAATTTCTTGGGATATTAGGATTGTTCCACATACTGTTAATGGTTGTTAATGGTTGTTACAAGAATTTATGCATATATTAAAACTCATAGTACTAGGGAGCTTGCGTGGCTCAGTTGGCTAAGCATCTGTATTCAGCTCAAGTCATGATCCTGGCATCCTGGGATCAAGCCCTGTGTCAAGCTCCCTGCTCAAGGGGGGTCTGCTTCTCCCTCTCTCTCTGCCTCTCCCTCTGCTTGCTTGCTCTTTCTTGTGCTCTCTCTTGTGGTTACTCTCCCTCTCTCTCTCAAATACATGAATAAAATCTTTAAAAAACTTCAGTACTGTGCACACACATACATTTTTACTGTATATTAATTTAAAAGCAATTTTTAAGGGGCGCCTGGGTGGCTCAGTTGGTTAAGCAACAGCCTTTGGCTCAAGTCATGATCCTGGAGTCCTGGGCTCAAGTCCTGCATCAGGCTTCCAGCTCCAGGGGGAGTCTGCTTCTCCCTCTGACCTTCTTCTTTCTCATGCTCTCTCTCTTTCTCAAATAAATAAAATCTTCAAAAAAAAATTAAGAAAATGTTTTAAAAAAGCAATTTTTAAAACGCTGAAGTGTAATTAACAAATTGTTATTAGTTTCAGGTGTATAATATAATGATACAACAATTCTGTACATGTTAATTACATACATTCTTAACTGTTTCCTTTCCTCAGTGCTCATCATGGTAAGTGTCCTCTTAATCCCCTTCACCTAGTTCACCCATCCCCCACCCACCCCCCATCTGGCAATCGGGAATTTGTTCTCTGTATTTAAAAGTTTGGTTTTTTGTCTCTCTTTTTATTTCTTTGTTTTGTTTCTTAAATTCCACATATGAGTGAAATAGTATGACATTTGTCTTTCTCTGACTGACTTGTTTCACTTAGCATAATACTCTCTAGCTCCATGTTGTTGCAAATGGCAAGATCTTATTCTTTTTTATGGCTGAGTAATATTCGATATAGATGCGTGTGTGGGTATGCATGTGTATGTGTGTATACATATGTATATAAACCACATTTTATCCATTCATCTATCAGTGGGCATTTGGGCTGCTCCCATGTATTAGCTGTTGTAAACAATGCTGCAATAAACATAGGGATGCATATATCTTTTCAAATTAGTATTTTTGCTTTCTTTGGATAAACGGCAGCAGTGGAATTACTGGATCATATGGTTATTCTATTTTTAAGTTTTTGAAGAAACTCCATACTGTTCTCCACAGTGGCTGCACCAGTCAGCATTCCTACCAACAATGCATGAGGGGGCCTTTTCCCCCCACATCTTCACTGATACTTATTATTTCCTATGTTGTTGGATTTAGCCATTCTGACAGGTGTAAGGTGATATCTCCTTATGGTTTTGCTTTGCATTTCCCTCAGATTAGTGATGTTGAGCATCTTTTCATGTGTCTGTTGGCCACTTGTAGATCTTCTTTGGAGAGATGTCTGTTCAGGAGCTCTGCCTGTGTTTTCACTGGATATATTGTTCTTTCGGTGTTGAGTTCTATAAGTTTTTCCTGTACTTTGGATGTTAACTCCTTATCATATTTATCATTTTCAAATATCTTCTCTCAATCAGTAGGTTTGGCAAGCAACATTTTTGAACCATCTCTTTGATCACTGCTTAACATAAATAATTGCTTTCATCTAAAATATTAGTTGTCTACGTTGCCTGCTGTCTGACTAACAAGACAACACCATATATTTTAGGTTTTTCTCACTGCACCATTCCATTTCTGGATATAGGTCTGTATTCATGTGAGTAGATCATCTGGTCTAGCAAACATAAAAATTGATCTTTTTATGCATATAGAATCCAGTGTATATATTCATAGTGGGCTGGTTAGCCTGGATGACTCTCCAAGCGAGGAGTCGGGAATCCAGGCTACTTCGTCATGTGATCTGCCTCCTACAGCCAGTGGCTTGTGTATTCAGAGATAAAAGGGAAGAGAGAATCTGAGGGAGTGCAGAGGATAGTTTAAGCTATAGGAATGGAAAATGCAAACATCTCACCCATATTCCACTGTCCAGAACAAGTATCATTTTCTTAAGCAATGCAAGTGAGAAGAGTTTCAAGAGGGTCATGGGGAAGGCTTTGATATGTTTCTCCTAGAGTTTGAGCTTGAGGCAACAGAGCAAAGAAAAAAGAGGTGAACATCTGCTGGTAGTAGAGTAGGGCTGTGTAAGTTTTCTCCTGGATTTGAAGAACTTCTCAATGGGAACTGCCTGGGATCGTTTTAAATGGTATCCTTCTCAGGAGGACTATGTAGAGAGCAGAAAGTCAGCCCAACACAAAGAGTCGGGTTGACCATACAAAACTGGTAAGCTGAGATAGTCAATTTTAGGGAATCACTGGAGGGAGAAAAAAAATCACCAAAGCAGCCAAGGAAGCTTTTTTCGAGAGTCTCTAGCAAGGAGGAACTCTAGGGGAACAAAAAGTCCCACCAAAGGAAAATCCAGTGACTGTGCACCTGACAGTCCAGAGGGAACTAACAACAGATTGCAACTGTGCTCGCCACTTCGCACACCGCAAAAATTCTTTGGAAGTGTAAGCTCTTTTATAATGCTAATTTCTGGATGCGTTTGGACACTTAGCAGAGCTGCTATAAATCTTTCTCACTCAGGATTTTATATTTCTTTTTCTTTGACCTGGAACAACCTAGATAGGTCTTATATGGCACCTGTGTAGCAAAGCATATTTGAAATTGTAGACCAGTTCAGAAAAAAATTTACAATCTGCCAAGCTTTTCTAAACAAAAGTTACTCTACTCAATATCACTCCTACCTTTGCCAGTGTGTTCTCTTAGCTAAACTGGGAAAGTTATTAGCTTAGATCCACATATACCTGTAAGCTTCTCTGTTACCCAAAATTCATATGACAACAACCTAGTAAGTGAAAAGGAGAACAGAGTCATGGAAAATTAGAATGAAGAGACAGTGTAAGTAGAGATCCTGCAATGTAGAAGTAGAGGAAAAAGAGCGATTTTAGAAGGAAAAAAGAGGGAAATAGAAGCAACACAAAAATAAACTGTTTCATCACAAAATTTAATCTCTGGTGAACATATTAGCCAGAATTATAATCAACTAAACATTGGATGAATAGTGTTTTTTTTTCTTTGAATTTTGAAGTGTTGAGGGGAATAATTTGGTGATTCTAGGATTTTTAACTGGTATGGCTTCTATGGGTTTCCTTTAAAACTCATATTGATTCCTTTGTTAATAGTGAAGGTGGGCACCTGTGCGGCTCAGTCGGTTAAGTGTGTGCCTTTGGCTCAGGTCATGATCCCAGAGAGCCTGCTTCTCCCTCCCCCTCAACCTGTCATTCCCCCTTCTTGCGCTCTCTCCCTCTCTCTCTGTCAAATAAATAAATAAAATCTTTTAAAGAGTGAACTTCTTAGGACCTGCCAGGTGCCATATACTCTTGAATGTCAGAGGAAAACAACTCTAATAAAATATCTCAAAATTGTGGAGAAAACTGGTGATGGCTTTAGTCCATGATTCTTTGAAAAACCCAAATTCAAAATCCAAAAAAATTTGTTCTCTTTTCCCATCCTGTCTCCTCTTCCCTCAGCCAACTGTCTGATATCTGCTTGCTAAAGAGGAAAGTAGCTACCTTAAACTAAATATCAATCAAAATAAAGGTGGTCTTTACCACAACATAATGTAGTTATATTGATTGTACAATTGGCTGAGACTTTGGGGATGTTGGGAGAGGGTGAATGCATTTTGATTAAGAATCTTGGGGACTGGAGTGTAAACTGTGGCTGGCAGGATAACACCCCTGATGTCCAAGTCCTAATCCCTGGAAACTGTGCAAAGGTCACCTTACACAGCCTGATGATCTCATGCTAGAGGCTGGGCAATAGAGTTTTGCAGAAGAGAAATCTCATTCACTTTCTTAGGAGTCTGAATTTCATTTCAAGTTCTCTCTTCCCCAATTCTGTTCTTATTCATGATTACAATCTCTCGAAGCTTTTGGTCAGCCCTGGATGCTGTGCTCTGAAGCAGAAAGCTCTGGGGCTCTGGACTGCATTTTGGGCCCTTGATGCTTGGAATGTGGCTCCTGGTTCAGTAACATGAGCATCATATCGCTGCCGGTGGAAAAGGAAGAATCTCTGGTCTTAACACAAAGACATTAAATTTATGTGCATACCACAGTTTGAGAAATACTGCTTTAGACGCTATTTCCTGGGTCACAGAAATCTTAGGGGACTGTCCTCGCTAACTGACGGAAACGGTTGGTGCTCCCTGTCGTTGTGGTAGTTGTGATGGGGTGATGGTGGTTGTGATGGTGGCATCTGTGGTAGTGCTGGTCGGGGTTGTGATGGCGTGGGCAGTTTTGGAACCAGTTGTGTCGGCTAGAGTGAGAAAGTACTTTCTGTAATATGGCAGACTCCCACTGGCCTTGCCTGCCTTGTTAAATCTAGCACCTGGCACAGTCCTTGGTCTATCTAAATATTTGTCAGATGGAAAGAAGTTTACAAAAAGACAATCAGCCATACATTTCTGGTAATCATATGTGTCCTGTGCTTTTTCTCCAAGAGGAAATAAAAAATATGTTCCTACAAATTTCACATAAACCCATCCAACCAACTGTCCATCCGTCTACCCATCTACCCATTCATCCATGTATGGACTTTGTTCATTCATGTATTCAACAAACATTTATTGAGAATTTCCTATTGTGTTAGATTCTGGGGAATTAATGATGAAAATGACACAGTCCTGCCTTGAGGAGTTCAAAGTTTTGTTGCAGAGTGATGTGGACAATTATAATGAAATGTAAAGATTCAGTGACAGATATGGAAAGAGTATTACAGTGTCATTGAGGAAAAGGTAATAAAACTGGATTTTAAGGGCTGGGGTGAAGGATCTGAAGGGTAAATATACTCTTAATAGGGAGCGCAGGGGATACAATGGAATTTTAGGGAGGCAGGAAATCCTAGGTTGTTTTCATGTGTGCAGTAACTTTTGACATTCTGAGCCTTGTCATGTTTGGAGTATGAATTGTGGAGGGTGACAAATGGAGTCAGGCTAAGAGGAAGCAACCATACTTTTGCTCTGTGTCCCTAGCTTCCAACAGTTTTTTAAGAACTAAGAGACATTTACCACCCTTCTATTCTCTCCAAAAGCTCCAGAAATGTGCCACTGTATTTATGACAACTGAGGTCTCCTTCCTCAACATGACTTTAATATATGTTCTAAGAAATTCTTGCCCAGGAAGAAAAAAGATGAAACTAATAAATACATTTACTGTGTGCTTTGGGAAATTCCTGAAAACCAATTTTTTCTTAGCAAATATTGCACTCACCTGGGTAAACCGCACACGCACAGGACACTATGCAAATGGCTCACCAAACAAACAACTATTTACATATTAAGGCTCATTTCAAGACCTTCACCTCACTGTGTCCACCAATCATGAAATATTGCCTCATGAATTTAGCCAGTCTCAGTCAGAGCCCATCACTGAGAGATCTTCCTTAAACCACGGGAGCTCTGATCCCCACATCCTAGAACTATCTGTTCTTGACTGGAGCTTTCTGAGACGTTACTGGGGAAAGATGTGCTCTTATACTATAGTAGGTTTAATCAACTTAAGTGTGCTTGATAAACATGTGATTCGGAAGCTTAGGGAGCAGTCTGGGGACACCTGGCATTGAAAATGTCTGAGAACAGAGGGCTAGAAAGGAAATACTAAGCTTATCCTATAGGTCACATGCAGTTCCAGGTTCAATAGCGTTGGAGGGGCAAATCATTTCCTTACTAGATTAGACCTCCTTGAAAGAGGACGATACAAATATAGTTACTAATTATTGTTACTGGAAATAAAAGATGTCTCAAATATTCATGACAGAATGCCTAACAGCAAACAATTGAAAGTCCATCTTGGAAAATGTATTCATGGTGTTTCTCTAAAAAAGGTATAACTCTCATCACTATTTATTTTTGACCCTTATTTGCAAACAAGATGAGTGAGTTATTTTTCTTTTTCCCCTTAGTCCCTGTGTGTGGTTTATACAAGGTAAAAAATGTTTATCATATTATCGGCACAAAATCCTAAAGGGTTAAGAAGTGTTCATCAAAAAGTGTCAAGATTTTCGTTCAAAAAATATATATGCAATTTGAGGTTGAGCTGTTAATGTCATTAAGCTTCGAAAAGAGCCGTTTCCATTTCTGGCCTGAGAATCATGAAGTACAGTTGCCTTTGGTGTGGCTAGACATATCCTGTGGGTTTCCTTTACTTGAACTACACTGTCCACACGTATCACTGAATTGGTTGCTACACAACAATCCATTCATCAGAGAAGGAGGCAGTGCGGAGGGACGAACGGAGAACCACATAACTTCTTCTCTTCCAGTCTGGTTACATAAGGCCCTCCGTTTTCTCCTACATGGACAAAATTCTAACTTTTTTGGAAAGGAAATAATATGAAAGCAGAGATTTCTTTGGATACACCCTCCTGTTGACCCACATATTTGTGAATTAAAGATGGTTTTACTGAATGTGAACAAACAGGACGATCACTAAGGATGCTGTGTTTTCCAACCATGAACTCAATTCTGGCCATCATCACAGCTTATTTCTGTCGCTACCATGGGTTCTTTTTATTTTTTATTTTTAAAAGATTTTATTTATTTATTTGACAGACAGAGATCACAAGTAGGCAGAAGAGGCAGGCAGAGAGAGAGGAGGAAGCAGGCTCCCTGCTGAGCAGAGAGCCCGATGTGGGGCTCAATCCCAGAACCCTGGGATCATGACCTGAGCCTAAAGCAGGCTTTAAACCACTGAGCCACCCAGGCACCTCTACTACCGTGGGTTCTTTATGGCTCTCATTGTGCTGCTTTGCTCTGTGCAGTAATTCATCATCCACATTATCTTGAGTGATTTTTGTTTTCTAAAATGCATGTGTTCTGGTATCATCCCTGTGGCAGTATCTTTTATTGGCTCCATAAAAATCAGGAAAAAGTTCAAGCCCCTTAGCAGTAATAATATAAGCTCAATTGATGCATAGGCTTCTGATCAGTATGTTTAAGGATGTAACTGAGAATTCTACAACTGACCTTCTATGACTTGCCCTCAGACTAATCAGGATGGTCCTGGGATGCTGCCAGCATTCTGAATGTACTCTCTCATGCCTTGGCATCACCAATCTTTGGCTACATCTGTTTTCCTTAGTAGAATATGAGTCCCCAAGCTCAGCGGCCGTGTCCCCATCTCTATGACCTTGTTCCTCACCATGGCCACTGTAGGTAATCAGCAATAATCTACTGGATAAATTACAGGAAAACAGTTATGCAGGATATCATGGCTGAAATGTGCCCCTCCTCCCCAAAACCCATGAGGAAGTTCTAACCCCAGAACCTCAGAATGTAACTATTTGGAGATAGAGTCTTTAGAGTCTTTAAATTAAAATGGGGTCATTAGGCTGGACCCTAATCCAGCATGCTGGTATCATTATACGAAGAGGACATTTGGACACACACAGAGTGAAACTGTTTGAAGACAGGAAGAAGACGTCCATCTACAAACCAAGGAGAGAAGCCTCAGAAGAAACCAACCTTGCTCATACTTGCTTTCGCACTTCCAGCCTTCAGAACTGTGAGAAAATACATTTCCATAGTTTAAGCCACCCAATCCGGATGTCTTTGTTATGGCAGTCCTAGCAAAGGAATAGAGAGTGTCATAACATTAATTGTGAATATAGGTGAGAGATTATCCATGTGTAACAAGACAATAGAACACTTAGGCTGAGAAAGACAATTTACACATTTCAGACATGTGTCATTTGAGTTTATAGCATTCAATTTAACGGCTTATTATTGAGAATTACCTACTGAGAAGAGAGGGCAGCCTGCTGGAGTTTGTATCAGGAGTGCTGGGTTTGAGTTCCGCTGATATGACTTGCTAGCCCTGTGGGGTCACACAGGTTATCGGTCCTATTTTGGAGCCTATGACTGCGTCTGTACTAAAGAGAGGTACCGTCTGTTTTGCATTAAAACACCAATGTTTAAAGTATTTAAAATGATTGGTAAGACGTTACTCCATGATTAGACATTATTTTTACCTGAAATTTATTCTGCTAGGTATAAAGATATGTCAACTATTGTCTCCTTTCCAAGGAGTGAAAGGATTTTTAATGTTTGTGATAAATACGGCCAAATTGCATCACAAAAACTTTTATTCCAGGTTACATCCTTACAGGCAGCAGATGAGAGGACCTGTTGCTCTAAACTAGGTCATCTATTGTGATTTCTGCTTATACATACATTAAACTTTTCCAATTTTATACATAAAAATGCTATGTTTATTGTCTATTTTTATTCTTAGTTGTTTTTTTTTTTTTTTTCTCTGACTTAATACGCTTTCATTTAATCCTAGAACACTTGTTTGGGATATATAATTAAATCGGGGGGTTGTATTTCAGTTATCTTCACGATTGGTTCTTTGTGGGGAGGAATTTTATCAAGTGCAGTGTTTTGGTACTGAAGGGGCCAAAGGCAGGCCACCCCAAGATGGGCAACTTTGGCATGAAGATTATTTTGCTTTTTTCTCCCTTCACCACCCAGATTCCTAAAGGCACTTTTTGAACCTTTCGATCCCAGGAACAAACCTCTGTAACATTGCCCCCTGGAGTCCTGTGTATGTTTAAGCCGTTCCTTAAAGGCACTGCTCTAATCTGCGGGGACGTTTTTGCAGTGTTTTCATACTTAGGATGGACTTCCTCCTTCTGACCATGATTTCAGTTTCATCTTACATCCTCTGTTCCCCTCGTCACGGTTCATAGTTCGTCCGGGCTTCTCCTAGCTATCTGCAAGGTTTGTGTGGGATCTCAGAATATAGGTACCTGGAAAACTCCTGTTTATTTTTCTATTCACAGATATTTGAGTTTGTGATATGAAAAAGCAAAAAACATAGGCCCAAAATGAAGCCCCTTAGACCAGGTCCCCACACTGGGGCTTCATACCCAAGCTAACCACAGTTTCAACCTTTCCGGGAAATGCAGTCTTCACCAGTCAGGCAGGAATTTCCTGGTCAGTGCCAGTGAGGTAATTTGTCTCCTGGGCCCTCTCCATCCCCCAAAGGAAGATGAGATGATCTCCATGGTTAAGACCCCTTCTCCTCCTCCTCCTCCTAAAGCAAGTGACCTTGCTGGAAACGGTAACTTCTTATCTTCTGCTGTTAACTTCTTTGCCCCGCCCTCTTCCCTGGAGAAACCTTCCCATTTGTACTACTCCAGAGAATCTCTCTACTTGCTACATAGATGGCTCCTGCCGATCCATGATCCATACATTGCTAATAAAACCACGGCGATCTTCAGATTTACTCGGTTGAATTTTTGTTTTTCAAAGTGATGTTCTCTGCTTTTACTCATGCCAAAGATCTGGGCTCCTTCTTCCTTTAGTGGGTCTGTAGAGATTTTGGAGAATGTGTGGTGAGGGTATGCTATAGGTAGCCCCTCTTAAACGAGCTAGTTTGCATTTTATAATGAAATTTCATACCTCTGGCTTCATAATACATTTTAATTATTATTTCCTTTAAAAATATAAGCTAGTTTCTTTCAACTGTTTATTCCATGAACTATGGAACTTGTCATGACATATTTTTTCCATGAAAAGATAATTAAATGATACTTAAACATTTAAGAAGATGACGTTCTTACAGTACTAAAGTCTTCGTATCCCAGAACATGAATACCTTGTCATTTATTTAATTTTCACTTATCCTACTGCAAAGAAGCATATGTTATTGATAGTGGTCACATAGATGATATTTGATATCAATTTATAATGGAGATCATGGATTTGGTGGATTTTATATCAATTTATAATTATATTACATTTATTTGTGTGATTTTCAAAATGACTTATTGAGATAACCTTTCAGTTTTTCTCTATAGGTGGGAAACATTATTACCATCCCATTTAACAATGATAAATTAAATTCCAGAAGATTTAAATGGCTTGCATAAATTCATGGTTATTTGGCCTCACATTCGTGCCCGGGTTCTATGTTAACTGACTTTCTAGTTCAGTCCTTTCTGTTTACCATAGAATCATGATTTTAAAGTCAACCAGAGAAAGACAATTATCATATGATCTCTCTGATATGAGGAATTTGAGAGGCAGGGCAGAGGGTAGTTGGGGGTAGGGAAGGAAAAAAAGAAACAAGATGGGATCAGGAGGGAGACAAACTATAAGAGACTCATAATCTCAGGAAACAAACTGAGTGTTGCTGGGGGGTGGGGGGGCTATGGATGGGTGTCTGGGTAATGGACAGTGAGGAGGGTACGTGCTATGGGGAGTGCTGTGAAATGTGTAAGCCTGATGATTCACAGACCTGTACCCTTGGGGCAAATAATACATTATAGGTTAAGAAAAAAAAAAGAATCATGATTTTAAATTTCTGTTAAATAACCACAGTGAGACATTTTCAATTTAATGTCTATGGTTATTTTATTTCTAGATATTATTAATTTTAGACAATGGATAGCTTATATATACATATGTATTTATCACAGTGTGCATTTCCATAACCCAAATCTTTACCCTAATGCATTGCCTAACATTTGTATGAATGAAGTTAATATTCTTTTAATTTTAGAGCTCAGTGACTAATACACGAAAAAGAATTTTTCTGCCGTTAATATTGAATAGTCTTGACATTTTTGTCTAAAAGATCATGTAAACATTTTTTTCTATGTCACAATCCATCTTTACTTTCTTTCCGTTTCTCTTTACTTTTTTCTCTTCCTTTCCTTACCTCTCATCTCCTGCCCTCTTGGTCCTCTTTGTCTTTAACCTTTAAACAGAAATAGCCTTAGTGATAAAAATAAATGAATCTTGAAGTTTTAAGTGAGATCTGGGCTCAGTAGAAATGGTCAGCCCTTTCAGATCATTTCATGTTTATATAGTAAAAAAGTTGCAATTAGACATTTTTGGTTGAGGACTGATTTCAAAATGTGATGGATAATGGAAAAACAATGTAATTTTATTCTTTCGAAATAGAAGAACAGGTTATCCTTATGCAGTTAGAGGCAACACTCAAGTATGGTTGATATTACTAAATAGTAAGGAGAGATGTTCTTAAACCCTTACAGTTACTGAATGCCTACTCTGCATTAGGTAAGGAATCAGTCAATTTCACATTATCAAATTTAATCCTTGCAATAATTCCTTGTTTTGCATGTGAAAAAACTCAGGTCAGGGGTGATTAATCACCAGCAGGGGTCACTTGGGAGGTCAATGAAGGATTTAAGGATTGAGAGAAGGTGTCTTCATTCTAAATCTATTCTCTTTCCATCAAAATGTCTAAATCTATTCTCTTTCCATCAAAATTCTATTCTCTTCCGTGGAAAGGGGTAACTATTCTGATAAGATCTCTAATTATGATGTTTTCCTGGAAATAAAAAGAGGGGGGTCATCTGTCTATATGCATCTGTCTGTGCATATTAGAAGAATTTTCCAAGATAATTTTAGATAATATTTCATATAATCCTTTCCCCAATGAAAGGGGAAACTGTCCTTTGATACATCTTTATTGAAGTATTTCTTATCTTGTCTGCTGCAGGCTACAGCATCTAAACCACTGAAAGTCCCCAGTAGATTTTAGGTCTAAATGAATAATGTTTGTCTTCTGTGTTATTACTTTTAGAAAGCAATTTGTGATGCCCATGTGGCTGGGGACTGGGTAACAAGCAGTGTTACACTGGGGGAGCAGTATTGCCTCTTACTTGGTTTGGTTTCTTAAAGCCCAGTTTCCAAAAAGGAGGTGGATTCTCTGCTTTCAAAAATTTCTTTATAAATTTCTTTAAGAAATTAGCTAGTATTGGCTATGTCCACCCATGATGAAATTTCTGTGTTCAGAATGTATATACTATATCTGGTTAAGTGAGCTAGCAGTTCCCATAGAGAAGGGAGGACACAATCTCACTAGCAAAGAGATAGGCAGATCATAGAAATAATAAATATTGTTTAAGCACTCTATTTATTTTTATTTGAGAGACAGAGGGAGAGAGCATGAGCTGGGGGAGGGGCAATGGGAGAGGGAGAAGCAGACCCCTCACTGAGTGGGGCTCAATCCCAGGATCCCAAGATCATGACTTGAGCTGAAGTCAGACTCATAACGGATTGAGCCACCCAGGTGCCCTGGAAGTAATGAGCATTTAGTGAATTAGCATCTTGTAGGTGGGGAGATTTTATTTGGATATATTTTTATCAACTGTATTTTTAGCTTCAGTGAGATATATTGTCTGCTTATTTAACATGATTTCTTTTAGTATAACAGAAATAATTATAACTAACCATCATGATGGACTATAAATATAAATTAGATTTAGTGGACAGACATGTGTGGATATAAATGAATGCAGATTGGTGGAGTATGTGAATGAAAGCAAATATTTTTGAACAAATTGTTTCTCAGAAGTTTGACTCTTGAAATAATTATTAGGATTTGTTAGTGTAAAAGTGGTGTCAAAACTCAGCTGATCAGAAGACTCACTTAAAGAACTTTTATTAAATAAGTTACCTGGATTAAATCTGATATACTGATTCAGTAAATATGAATGGGGCGGGAAGAAATTTTCCAAAGGTCCCTGGTAATTTTGATGATGGACCAAATTAAAGAATAATTGTAACAACTTGACTTTATAGAGCTTTATGGGGTACCTGCTAAGGGCTAGACACTGTACAACACTTAACAAATACTGACACAATTTATTTTCATAAACCCTGTGAAATAAATACTGGTTTTCAGTGCTTAGTTTACAGATGTGATGACGGAAGCCCAGAGGGGCTAAGTGATGTGCCTAAAATTATAAAGCGAGTTATAAAGCGAGTTAGAGGGGTGATGGGATAGGAAATTTGACTGCAGCCCCTGAGCAGCTAAACAGCATAGTCTGGTTTAAAGCACATCACCGTGAAGAACCTTCCCTTGCTTGGAGTCCACCATTTCCTCGTTCCGTGACCTCGAGTGATGGGGTTTTACTTTGCCTTGTGGCAACTGTAGGAATTATGATAGAGTCTCGTCTTTCAAATGAACTACTGGTTGTTTTAGTCGTGTAAATAGATGAATCCAGCCTAATAATTAAGTTTAGATTTATGGTTTTTAACTTTATTCCCTAGCCTTCAAGTATATGAACATTACCGTTGGTAACACAGTTTGTGCATTTTGTAAATTCCTGTTATATCGGCTGTGATGCCGACCTTTGCCCGCTGGGGGGAGACACCAGGTATCCAGTGAGTGACAGAGTGACTTCTAAGATAATTTTGAATCTGCTCCAATTAATGAGAAAAGAGCAAGTCATTTATGCTCTTCTGTATTTTAACTTCTGTGAGTAACAGGTCAGGACTGATGATGATGTGTTCCTTTGTCTCTTCCCCAGGATGGAGAGAGCGCCTTCCTGCTTTCCTCATAGCAGACACATGGAGCTGATTTGGGGGATATGACTTAATTCAAAAGCTAGCTTCCTTGCACTGACCGGGCAACGCCATCAAAACCCCTATAAAGTGAGACCTCCCTTCTACTTTGATTTGACGATGAATGGCAACAATCCTACCTATCCGTCCGGAAGCAATATGGAGAGGATTTGAGGGAATATAGTTAGAAGTACTAGGCATTTTTTGGAGGAAGTCCAAAATGAAATATTTTCATAATGGGTTCATCTTATCTGACATATTAAAAATAATTCTGACAGTAAGAGGGCAAAGCTGTCTCATTACTGGATGTTTAATATCAGCCTTTAGCGGCCTCTGGGTAAAGAGCATATTAGCTCAATGTGACACCAGTGGGGAATTGTTTAATTATAACAGAATGTAGCACAAAAGATGTGATTATTGCCCAGAAACAGTTGGAGACTCCGTTCATTTCTATAGTTTTCCAAAGCTGCTTTTAGTTGCTCTCCTCACAGAGGCAGTCACTGTGGAATGAGGGGTAATGGTTTAGGGGATTTCCCATTAGGGATAAAGAGGAAATGCAGCCCTGGGTGGGGGTGGGGAACAGGAACATGCTCACTGCAGAGTTCCCAAAGTCTGTCATAGTGGTCTTCACCGATGCTCACTTGTTTTTCAATACTTCATTGGCTCTCACAGCCCTCCTGTTTCCCTTGGAGCTTCTTTTTACGTAGATGATTTGTACTAGACCTTCTCTCTCTGATTAAAAAAAAAAAAATGGAGATGATGTCCTCGGGGCTTGGATGCAGTTCAGTTTAACAGTCACGAAGAGACCCAACCCCATGGTCTGCACTAATGTTCTTGGGTTTGTTGGAGACGATAATGCTGATGGTTTCAGTGTATCATATTTGAGGTCCAAAGGAGGAGGTGGGCATGTGGTAACATGTTTTGAGTTAACGTGGATGGAAATGGGTGTTGCATTAACTCCGTGGGTCGCTCTGGGCAGGTCTTCCTCTGATGCCTTTGCTGATGGATTTGTTGATGGATTCAAGCTCCCAGTGAACCAAACACTGCTCTCGGCTGGGTTTTACTTATGGCATACACCGTGTACCAAATGACTGTCTACATTATCTCAACGTAATGCAATTAAATTTAAAAACAAAGGGACAGAATAAATGTTTCTCAGATCACATAATGAAGTGGACAGTCACTATGAAACTAGCTGTCTAATTATAATGTCTCTTCAGAAGGGGTCATTTCTTTCTTTCTTTCTTTCTTTCTTTCTTTCTTTCTTTCTTTTTTAAAAAATATTTTATTTATTTATTTGACAGAGATCACAAGTAGGCAGAGAGAGAGAGAGAGGAGGAGGAGGTTTCCCACTGAGCAGAGAGCCTGATGCAGGGCTCGATCCCAGGACCCTGGCTGGCACCATGACCTGAGCTGAAGACAGAGGCTTTAACCCACTGAGCCACCCAGGCACCCAGAAGGGGTCATTTCTTATTGTACCAACATCTATTAAAGTTTCTCCACAAATTATGCAAATTTATGGTGGCCTTTATACATTTATTTGTATTGAACATATTCCTGGGTTTTTTGTCTCTAAGAAATCACTTCCTAGCTGATAGATTATTTTTATCATGTGACTTCTTTTAAGGCTATTTGAAAACCAGGGGTCATCTTTGACTAATGAGCTTCCTAGGACCAGAAGGGAATCCGTGTTAAGGTGCTTTGGGATGAGATCACAGGTATTCCCCACTTTGCTTTCACAAAGGACCTACATTAGTACCTGTTCTTGCTAACTGAAAGGAATCTGAAGAGGATTTTCACTTTTAGGGTAAAAAAACAAAAATAGTGTTGAGCATCTGTGTTGTAGCAAAGCCATTCTAGGGGTAGTGTGCTGCCTGAGAGGAAAGAGAACCCCTGCCAAGGTCCTTCCCCAGAAACCCGACTCAGCGTCTCAGCATCGAGCTGCCATCGCTTTGAACTGGGTCTGTGAGCATCTGTGCTTTATCTCAAGTTATTTTGTGCATCTGTTAGCAAGATGAGTCCGGGAATGCTCAAACATTTTTCCATATAAATTAATGGTAACTGCTTCTTCACTCTACACCATATCTCCCACAAAAGCTTTCATGGGAATACTCTACTTTCAGATAGTGGGGGAAACCTGCAACTGGGGGGCCAGCCCTGGTCTTTCCTGCAGGCATCATTTGTAAATCATTCCCTATGGTCTGCAGCAAAATCCTCCACTCTCTGTGACTGGCAAAGGCTCTGCAGCCAGTAATAACCCAGAGCCCATCAGAAACGAACTCCACTCTATGCATGTTAAATTGTCTCTTTATAACTGTACCCACCTAGAATTGGACAAAAACCCAGGGCAGCCAAATGCTTTTACTTGATGTATAATGGAGATTGTTTCATCTGGTGAATAATTGGTTGGTGTGGAGAGGATAATAGGACAGGATGATAATGAGTATCCCACATGGTCAGCCAAGCTGGGCAGGAAGCATTGACTCGGACAATTGGAATATCCTTTGAAAACGTGCCTGCTGCTTTCCTTTTTTTTTCTT
>PISX010017130.1:0-44269 GCA_004024625.1 Mellivora capensis
AATATAGTCTATGATTTTATTGGTATAAGAAACCACCATTAGTACGCATATGGAGCTGTCTTCTTTGGAAATGGATTCCACTTAACATATTTGCAGAAAGCTACTTAAAAGCCACACTCCTGAAAAGTGGTACAGGCCATCAGCTGGGCACCGGCAAGAGTTTTAGAGAGAGAGGTGTCACCAAATGACCCTATTCTGTAGATCCCGGGAAGATGACCTTCAATTCCAGCAAAGAATTTGAGGCTGGCCATCACCTTCCAGTCCTGCTGAGTAAGGTTCGGACGCTGGTGTTTGTAACTAGGTGAGCGGCAGTGAAGAATGAACACCATCTACCCTTTATCTCTAAGGGGGGTGGGGAGAAAAACTTGAAAGTCTACTCAGCCAATGCGTTTTTGCATTTTGAAACTTTCCTGCTGCCCTTTCTTGGCTGACACTATTTTAGCTGCAAATAATACGTTTTCTCATTTGGAAACATCACCTACTGAATGTCTAAAGGAGAAAAAAAAAAACAGCTTTGTTGAAACAGAGCTCTGCAGTGATGTGTGTCGGGTTTAATTAATATAGATTTGGCCTGAGAGCACATATGCTCTCTATAACATTGAGATATACCTAAAGCCTTAAAAAACAGTGTTTCTTCTAAGAGAAGGAAGTATTTTCTCCATCAAGAGTAGATCTCAAATTTGGCATCAGAATCCCCTGGAAGGCTCCTTAAAACACAGATAGCCGGACCCCTCTGGGGAAGGTTCTAATTCAGTAGCAAGTGGGGCGGAACCAGAGAATTTGCTTTTCTACCCAGTCCCTCCTTGCTCCTCCCAGGGCCGCACTTTGAGAACCACTGGGGAGTGGATCAGACCCTGACTCAGGATTCTGGAAGCCCAGAGTCATTCCCTAGAGACTTGTTCAAGTCTGCCTTTCTCAGATGGGTATTTTTGTCCTCTTCCATATAGAGAGAGCTCTTAAGGTCCCAAGATCTTACGGGTTTTCAGCAGACTCACCCTATAAAATTGTCACCGTATTAAGTGGAGCTTATGAAGTACAATGCAAACTCCCCAGCAAGCTGTAAGTGTTGCAATAAGTGTGCCAAATACCTACCTAACTTTTACCTCTAGGTTGCCCAGGAATTATCCAAATTACATCTTTTTCTCCACCTGCTCACTCTTGCATTTAAATTGCCCTATAAACCTTAAATGGGGAATTTTTAAATATGCTTCTATTTTTATATCAGAAGTACTTGAGAAGTCTTCCACTCTCAGAAGGTTTTAAGCGGATTAAAAGTTGAGTTTTGATTTATCCACGTTGTTCCCTCCTGGTAGGTGGAAAATATCCAAGTAGTCCCAGCGGTTAATCGATAACTCACCACATTACAACCGTTTACCAAATCAAAGCCTATCTGTGCGTCTGGATTCTGCAGTGGCAGAGAGCAGCTCGCACCTCCCTATCCACTAGGTCTCTACTATTATCCATTAAAAACAAAGCAAAACAAAAGGGGATACGGCATCTTCCGGGAGGTGGGGAAGGACGGTGTAACTGACCCTGACCCGCGTTCTGAATCAGATCAAGCGAAGTGTCCCCCCTACTGAGCAGATGCAGGATTTGGACTCGCTGCTGGAGCCAAACCCAGTTTGGAGACGATCCTGTCGGAGTTGCCTCCGCGCCCAACTTCACGGCAGACAGGAAGACAAACCCTCCCACGATAGGGGGCTGGAGGGCGATCACCCCAGCAGCCGCGGGGCGGTGCGGCCGCACGGGACCCCCGCGAGCGGTTTCGTCAACAGATCGAGTACAAGCGGAACAAACCGCCGGCACACAGCACAGGCCGTCGGGGCCGACTACAGGACCGAGGGAGGCTGCGGCCCGACGGCTCAGAAAATCTGAATCCAGACGCGGCTCCCTTTGCAACAGAGCTCGGCGCAGTCAGAGCGCACGCGGGACACACTGGGGCATCTTTGTGGTCCAGAGAATCGCCGTATTTTATAGCTGCCAAGAACCCTTAGCGTCATGACTGCTCTTTCTCAGCCTTTGTTCACCGTCTCCTCTCCTACACCCGCGCCTTAAAATAGGTCTTTCCTTCCACGCTGTCCTTGGCTCTTTACTGGCCAGACACCCCTCCGCAAAGCTTTATCACTGCGTGTGGACGACTTTCACATTTTTATTTCTAGCTCTGACTTTGCTCCTGAGCACCAGATTGCAACATGAAAGGACTTACAGAGGCCTCTCCAGAAATGTCCCAGCAGTGACTTCGACAGGGACAAGTGTGAGCTCACGGGACAGCCTCCCCAGTAAGCCTTGAGTCCCATCACATCTCCTGATCTGAGTTCATGATAGCATGCCCCTTGCTGGCAGCACCAGCGCCCCTCCACCCATCCTTCCGCCATACTCACCTCTGCAATGTTTCCCCAACCCCATCCCCTGGCCACACCCATCACTGGGATCACTGCCATTGTCCCCCTCCCATACCTTCCACAGCCCAACCTCCTTCACACCCGGGACAGAGGTTTTCCCAGGACACAGCTCAGTTCTGATGTCACCACTCCTCTGGCCCAAGAACTCTCACTGTTTCTTCTTTGCTGTGTAGTGTAGGGTCCAGATTTCTTTTTTTTTTTTCTTTAAAGATTTTATTCATTTATTTGACAGACAGAGATCACAAGTAGGCAGGGAGGCAGGCAGAGAGAGAGAGAGGAGGAAGCAAGCTCCCTGCTGAGAGCAGAGAGCCCAACACAGGGCTCGATCCCAGGACCCCGAGATCACGACCCCAGCTGAAGGCAGAGACCTAACCCCCTGAGCCACCCAGGCGCCCCGTAGAGTCCAGATTTCTTAACATGGCAATTACAGATGCCCACTCTGTGATCTCAATCTTTCCTGCATTTTTTTTCTCCTGCTCCATCCCCCACTTCTTTCCTCCCCTTTGCCCCCAAACTCTATGCTACTTAGAAATGCCAGAGCACATGAATCTGAGCAAACGATTCAGAGAAAAAGAAATACAAATCAATTACATTGAAAATAGTAGAAATGAAAATTTAAAATAACCCAAGAGTATATCCTCAATCCCAAACTGGCAAAAATCTGAAGATTTGCTCACACGCTCTGCTGGTGAAGCTCTGGGGAGGAGAGCCTCACGCTCGCCTGGCAGTAGGCTGAATAACTTTCCTGGTTATTTTGTAAGGCTGTCAAAATTCTAAATGTACTCACATGCCTTGGTAGCCTGAAACAAATGGCCTCCAAAACTTCAGTCTTCTCTGTCCTTCTCCATGCCCTGAACCTTGCACCGGGTTCAAACATGACTGATTTAAAGGTGACACTGCAGGTATAGGATAGGACTCCTATCGCGTGACTACCATTAAGCGATGGATTGGGCTGGTTTTCCTGATGGTCTTTGGCTAACAGAGTGCTATGACATACAGGCTCTGAGATTAGACCCCCAGGAGATCTTGCAGGATTCTGCTGTCAGAACCTTGCCGTCTGCATATGAGTAAGCCCAAGCCAGCAGGCGGGATGATGACAGGTACATAGACCACCCTCTCTCTGGTCAGCAGCCCTCCAGGCACCAGGGATGAGAGTGAGACCATCCTCGGTACATCCCAGGTAGCCAGACCCAAGTCAGCCCATCAGCAGCCTGTAGGTACTAACCCACCAAGCCCTGGTGATTTCAGTAAAGCCTGGCCCGTGCGTGCAGAAGCACCCAGGTGATCTATAGGCTCGTGATTGATAATAAATGCCAAATGCTTGTTATTTTAAGCCACCAAGTTTTGAGATGGTTGGTTTTTACGTCAAGAGCTCAGTATGATATACGCACTGAGGGAGAATGCCTGCTTCCAGAGATTTATTGTATAGAAAAACTTGCCCGACTACAAAATTACCCAATGGCTATTGCACAAAATTACCTCTGGCTGTTGCAGCTTGTTTGTAACTTTGAAACAAAGGTTGTTTGGAACCATCATAGAGGATTATCAGTTAAATTGTAGCGTAGCCATACACCGGCTTACAGTGAAACCACAGAACAGAGAGAGGCAGCTCTGCATGGACTTGGAAAGACATCTGCCACCACGGACCAGCATATAAAAAGGCAAGTTTCAGAGCAATGTTTGTTATGTGTTACCAGTTGTGTAAGATAATACAGAGAAAAGGAGGTGTGTGTTTCACTATATGTACAAAATAAATTATTCGGAAAGACACACGAGAAACTTACATTGTTGCTTGTCTCCGGGAAAATAAGCGGGGTGAGTAGGAGCAAGAGTTATAAAGACACTTTTCACTACTTTTTTTCTACCTTTTGAACATTGAGCCAGAATAACCTATTACCTATTTGAAAAGTAAGCCATTTTATTAAGTGGCCCAAAAAACTTTGTACTTGCCTGCATCTGGGTTTTTTGCCCACATAGTTGTCTCCACCAGGATAGGACTTAGGATTTTTGCGAAGATGTGGTTTAATAGAAAATTTGGTCTGTGCTACTACAGCCAAGGAAATTGTCAGGAACCTCTGAAGTCAGCTGGGCTTAGCTCTGACTCAGTGCCCGAGATGCTAGGTGACCGTTAGCCCCTCCTTGGCCCTCTGCTCTGACGGGGAGCTCTCTCCAGCACATCGGGTAGCAGAACGGAAAGAAAAACTGGTGTGTCTCTAAGAACAAGTAATCTGGTTACTTCGAAGTGTTTTCCTTACAGAAAGAACGTTCTCAGATGAAGACACTGTCACTGCGTGGGTTTTTTTTAAATGTTAAATGTGAGGAAAGCAAAATAAGTAAATCATTGATATCTCAGGAAAGTTCGGTAAATCGTGGCACACCCAGAGGACAGATGGTGTGAAGCTTCTATTACGAGGACTTGTTGGCACCATGGAGAACACCGGGATTCTGTTGTTTATCAAAACAGAGAAAGTAAAGACACAAAATCGTGTATTCATTTAGATACCGACTATGTTAAAGAAAAAAGAAAACCCTTGAGAAACAACAGAAAGAGCAAAAAGGAAATGTACCAACATATTAAGAGTAATTATACTCATTTGTTCTCTTCCTACTTTTCACGGGTTACCACATGTTTACAATGCTCACCCATACCTGAGAAGTGAATATACATAATGAAAATATTACACATGCACTATCTGCCAGCAAGCTATTATGTCTAACTAGAGGGTATGGAGGAAAGAAAGAGGTAAGACGTAAAATTAAGCCTCATCATCAAGATTTGCTAAGTGCTTTTACAAACAACTTTGACAGCTCAACAGAATAAAAGGCTTCGTTGCTCACTCAAGACCCACCATGCGGTCAGTGAGGACCCAGGCGCCTGCCCCAGGTCCTGTCTCCGTCCGGGTCCTCGGGCCAGAGGCTGTCATCGTGCAGACCTAGAACTCACGAGAAGGCCACAACTGAGCCCATGGCCACGGGGATGGGACCGCAGCAGGAGACGGCCAGTGCCTGTGGCTGTTTGCCTGGGAAGAAGGAGCTGCTACCCTGGGGACACTGAGCCCATCTCCGTGTCCGACACAGACATCAGAGAGGTCCACGGAGCAGGAGGATTCTGAGCCATTTCTTAAAAGTTGGGAATGACACCAGCTGGAAAAATTTGCAGAGGCTCATCTAGCAGGCTAAGTTGGCCTGACGAGTGCAGAGAAAGATAATTAGGTAAATCATTTTTCAAGAGAGAAAAAAAAAAGGCCATTAGAAGGCCAATCTCTACATTTTGTACTTTCCATCCATCAAAGTTAGGAAAAAGGGTTTTAGAGTCTAATGGGGTTGTAATTCCCTTTTCAGCTCTGCCTCTTCATTCCTGTGTGGTCTTGGGCAAACGGAAATCAAAACTTAGTGATCTCGTGTGTAAAATGGAGGTAGTAATGTCCAACCCATAAGGCTATTGCACAATGTCTCTAAAATAGCAAGTATGCATTCAGCAGATGACAGCTGTTCCCATCGTGTGTTCTCATAATACAAGACTCAATTATGATCCAAATCTTCTAAATGTTTAAGACATATAAATATCTTTTTTTTTTTTTGTCAGAAAGAAAGAGAGAAAGCACACAAGCAGGCAGAGGCAGAGAGAGAGGCAGGCTCAGACAGCGGCCCAACCCACTGAGCCACCCAGGCATCCCGAGACATATAAATAACTTAAGTTTATAACTCGCTCATCATCCTCTGCCCCCGCCTCTTAAGAGAAAAAAAAAAAGACAGGATAGAAGAAATGAAATCATGATTTTTCCACTTCAGTCACCAAAAAAGGTGATTTACTGAGCACATGAATTGAGCACGCTTGCCTTATTAAAATAAAAACTTAATAAGACAATAATTACAATATATTGGTTGTCGTTATATTGCATGGTTTCATAAAAATAAGTTACCATTTGTTTAACTAAGAGAATGAGAATTTGGGATTTCTAAGTTTCGATCTTTTGTAAGCACAACGTAAGACCAACACTACAGTAAAGGAAAATTCTTGCAGGTCCTTAACCCATCACCGTGTCAAAAGGCATTAGGAACACCAGGAAAAGAGAACAAAATCAGAATTCTTTTTTTTTTTTTTTTTGGCCAATAAACTTGCATCCTCGGTTTTATTTTGTGACGTCTTTTTATCAAATGTTTCCATTTTGTCTGATGCTCCATTTTGTCCCTGAGCCTCGGCTGAGGGACAGTTCGAGCTCCTGCCTCATTCCCTGACTTGTCACCCATGCCTAATGTTCCTGGGGCCCCCGCCATGCCCGGCACTGGGGTACAGCCTGGGCAGCACAGAGGACGGCAGGCATTCGCTGCCCGCACAGCCCTGACCAGGATGTGGGACAGCCAGCAACTCTGGTGCAACAGGTGGTAACATAAGTCGCCTGCCTCCACCTCAGGTAACCCGGGAGTGTTTGCTTCGATTTCTTGTAAGTACAGTATTTATAAATATAAACCAGCCCCACGTTTATGCCACAGGGGATGGAGAAACCCCAAAACAAGGGCAAAACACCGGGAAACGGGAGTTGTGCCTTGCGTTGCCTTGATGTTATTTTGTATTCATGACCTGCTGATTGGACATGTCCCAGAACGGGCCCGGGTCTCGAACACTTTCAAATCCCTTTCCAGACCCCAGGGTCTCATTAACCCCCTGTCACACTGCCCTGTTGACCCTCCAGGTACAAGGAAAATGTGCTAACAGACGAAGCTGCACGTAAAAACCGTCCTTCCTCCACACAATTCTGTAGATCCGTGCCCACTAAAGGTCACCCCTTGTCACTACTAGAGCCGCCCCGAGCCCTGCACCTCAGCGGCGGGGAGCGAGCTTACAGACACAAAAACGAAACGGAATGGGAAGTCTGGCCGAAGCTTTCTGGGAAACAAAGCGAGTGTCTGGGAACAGGGAGCTTCAGCTCATGGCCATCCTTTTTTTAATGTTTTCCATGGCGATGTTCAAACTTTGACACCCGTGGGGATGTGCGAAACCATGTTAAGCCTTCACTACATGTCTGGACTTGAACATTGATTTTTAAGATTGGGTGAGTCAAGTCAAGTCCTTAATGTATCAAATCTGTTTTCACAGCTGGAAATACCCAGAAAGTGGAGGGTGTGTTGCAGGGACTGGTGAGGGTGTTTGAGGCGGGGATGAGAGCAGAGGTGGGGAGAGCTTCCAGAAGGGAAGGGCGGAGGGGGGTGGAGAGTGAAAGCAGAGGGGAGGACAAGGCAAGGGGAAACGGGGAGTCCCATGTCTGCTGAGATGGTGGCCGGCCTTTGCTTGGGGTCAGCCCTCACTCCAGGGGGCTTGAAGGCGTTCATTCAATGCCGTCTCACTGTCTAATGAAGCAGACACTGCTATCCTCTCCTTCCGAGGCCCGAAGCAGAGAGCGGGGGACAAGGGGCAGAGGTGTGCCAGCCCGCACAGCCAGCAGGAGGCTCCGAGCCGAAGGCTACGCTGCCTGTCTCCAGCGCCTGCATTTACCCTAACATTACACGAGCCCTGCCCCCACCGCAAGAGGAGCAGTATGCAGAACACATTGGTTGACTAATTCTCCTACCTGTAGGTTCCTTATTCAGAAGGAACTATGGAAAGACATAAATCCTCGTGGGAAGCTTGAAGCAGTATCTAAAACAAACACACCAATGAGGTACAACGGGGCACACTTAACACTTGCTTGCATCAACTGTATTCACCTGTTGGGACCGAGAAACCCTGCATCTCTTTCTAATGATAATAATGATAATAATGACAACAAACATTTCCTAGGTGCTTGATTACTATTGGCTGGGCTCTCCTAGAGGCAATGAGCATAGATGAACTCATTTCATCCTAGAATAGCCCCGAGAGGTAGTGTGTTGCTTAAAATAATGTTGTAACAAACCCATGAAGACAAGACGATGCAAACACAACCACGGTTCACTGCATGCCCACGTCTAAGCCCTGTCAGGGGTTCCCCTGGGCGGCGGCTCCCCTCCAAGCAGTGACTCAGGGACCCAGGCTCCTTCTATCTCAGGGATCTGCCTTCTTCAAAATGTGCTTACAAAACAAACAAACAAACAAGCAAACAAAACCGTGAGTACCAGGTCACTGCTTCTCTATGTTCCGTGGACAGCAAGGAAATCAGCTTGTGGGCCCACAGGAGTAGAGGTTATCCCCTTATTCTTTGTTTTTGTTTTCTGTTTGGTTTTGGCCATCACTCAAAGCACATGGCAACATCTAGCTAAAAGGGAAGCTGGAAATGCGGTCCTGTTGGCTGCCCAGGGAGAGGGGTAACTAGGGAACATGATGCCAGTATTTGCCGCAGGTAAGTATATTATCATCCCTATTTCATAGATTAGGAAACTGAGGCACGGAACCTCAAATCTGTCCCCCAAGTCCTATGCTCATTAGTGGCTGAGCCAGAGTGTGAACCCTGGTGGTACGGCTCACGAGCCCGCTCTTCACGACTGAGTCTTACCTGTTGTCTCGTGGAGAAGCGATGGACCGAGCTGTGAGAGTACAGGTGGGCGATGTCACATCTGCCAGCGGGAGTGGGGGCGGGGAGGGGCACATGGAAGTAACACCTTGTAAAGTCTTATCACTCCTGTGTTCTCAATTCCACCCCCTCACTGGCATTTAGCTGCTCAAGGCTTAGTGGATTCTGGTGCAAGATTTCTTATCGAGAGCTCCTGCCAATACTGTGGAATAAAGGTTTTAGTCCTGGATTCTGAATTTCTAAAATCATATTACAGACTGAACAGGAGCCGCAGTTATCATGGCCCGTGAAAGACGGTACTCCCGCCCAGTAATTCCTGCTACTCGGAGATAAAAACGATGGGCTCTTTTCCTGGAACTTGGAAATGCAGAAGGTGTTTTATCAATTATAAATCTCTTTTTTTCTGGCTATGAAACAATATGCTTCTATCTTGTGGGGATTTTTTTCCCCCGTAAATATTTTGGGGACAGTCCTCTGCAATCCACTTGCTTTTCTAATGCTGGATTCACACCAAATTAGCATTTTCGTATCATAACGAGTCTCATAAAGGAACCAAGTTTGCCTCAAGGAAAAGCTGTTGGATTGCAATAGGAAATCATGGGTTGATAGGAACTGTCCCTTCAGGGGACACACTCGCTCAGGGCTCCTCTGTCCCCCTACACCCCAGCCGTCTAACCCCACAGGGTAAACCCCACCCCCACCCTGCCCAGGCTCACGGCACCGGCGGCTCCTGGCCTCTCGCCCAGCAGAACTTGGTCAAGTCCCCAGTGGGACCCTGCATCCTTCCTCCAGGGCCCTCAGACCCCATCCCCAGGGCTGCAGTGAGGGCTAAAACCTTGGTACCTATGAACTGAAGCTGTACACGGCCCCCCACCACTCGCTCTATGCCAAGCGCGACTCCAGGGGACGAGTTCCTGCAGGGGGAAGCGAGCAGAGTAATAGCGAGTGAGCAGAACCCCTACGCAGCATGATTCGGTCCCAGGAAGCCCTGGCCCAGGGTGGTCCAGGTTCACAGAAGAGCCACATCGAAGCCAGCCACGCCAACCACACAGGGAGACCTAAACTGGCACGGACACCCAGGTCGTACCCCACCTCTGCCACTGCTCCAGGCCGCCAGGAACCAGCCAGGGAAACTGGGCAAACTGTGGAGGGTGGCGGGGAGCGAGGGCTGTGGTGAAGGGCAGAGGGAGCTGAAGTGGGCGCAGCCGGCAGAGAAACACGCACCGCAAAGGCTCAGCGGCCGCAGGGCGGCTTGCATGCGGGACCCCAGCTCGCTGGCAGTGACCGTGGGGGCTGCGGGAGTCGGGGAGTCAGCATGGAGAGGACAGCCAGCTGCGCAACTAGCCCATGCACACCTCATGGAGCCTCCCCAGGAGGCAAACCTCCCGCGGGCAGGAAGGGCTGAGAAGTGATGGGCAGCACGGCCCATCGGTCATTGCCCTCAGGCCACCTCATCCCTCCCTAGGTCCCAGGCATAGGTCCCCGAGAAACCCAGCAGCTCCCTCTCACTGTAACCGTCGTCCCCTCTAAGATCTCAGCTGACCCGAGGCCTGCCCGGGGCACCACAGAGCCTTGCCTTGCCTCGGCTCAGCGCCCTGCAGGAAAGCCGAGAGCCCACCAGACACATGGATTTCCTCGCATAAACACATTCAGTCCTGTCCCTCCTGACTCACCCCTGTGGGGAGTTCCCAGTCCCCCTCACAACACACAGGCCTTGGCATAGGGTCCTTGGACATCAGTGGGAGAGGAATAAACAAGTGCAGATGTCTAAGTCACACTCAGACCATATTCCCCCCCCACCCCCAAATCCTCTTCCTCCCTCTTCCATAAGGAAGGCCACGTGCTTGAGTCATGGCCTAAGGAAAGAGTCGGACTTGATCGGCAGCCCTCCCACCATCCCACAGGCAGATGTTCTCATCCCTGTGAGGCAGACAAGCACAGTGATGTGGGAGCCACATTTTGAAGAAGGCAGGGCCCCCAGGGGGAAGCAGACTGGGTCCCTGAGTCACTGCTTGCTTGAAGGAGAGCCGTCACCCAGGGGATCCCCGGAGAAGGGTTATACATGAGCACACAAGGAGCCGCGGTGGGTTTAAGTCGTCCTATCTTTACTAAAACAGGATCTCACACACTTTATTTCTGTATGCGTGCATCCTCTCTTTATTAATAATCGTAATCACGAGGGAAATGAAATGGATTAGTCTGTGCACAGAGCCTGGAGGAGAGCTCAGCAAATAGTATGGAAACATCTAACAAATGTTTGCTCTTATTATTCTTTTTAAAAAGAGAGGTACGGTTTTCAGTTCAAATGTGAGGATAATTGATTAGAACAGGTCCTGAAGCAGGATCTCGTGCACTTCCTCTGTGTGCTAGCTCCTCCAACAATCGAGTTTCCCTCTGAGAAGGCCACAGGTGAAGGACATCAGGTGTCATTCACTCCACAGTCAGCAGGACCTGGGGTTCATCGATAATCAAGCCGTCACCTGAAGTGGGGCGCTCAGACAAGCGGTGTCGGCATCATCGTGGAGTCCTGTTTGAAAACCGTGGACTCTAAGAGCTGCTGAGTCAGAACCGCATTCTGGCAAGATCCCCAGGTGACCCATATGCACACGAGGTCTCAGAAGCATTCTGTCAAAGAGATACAGCGCCTGCCACCAAGGCATTCTCCATCCATGGAAGGAAGAGGAAAGAGTAACTCTGGCAGGGAAAATCAGGAAAGACTTCACAGATAAAGACTTTGCAGATTAAGGGGCTTTTTAATCTAGACCCCGAGGGATAAGTAGGAGTTCACCAGGTACAAAAGTCCGTGCTGCCCACTTCAGCAGAGGGACCAGAATGTGCAAGGACAGAGCCCGGGAAGATCTGGCCTGGTTCCTGGGGCTCCAGAGGTCGTTTGCAGGCTGATTATGAGGTCAGAAACAGAAAACATTTTTGAATTTTAGTGCACAAGGGAGTTAGGTCAAGATTCCCCCTGCCCTCACCAAGTCAGCACTTCACAACATGATCTCCTGCACACCAGACCCTAAGCTTGGATCAGGAGTGAGATCCTGCTCATAAATATTGCACAGGATGGCCCCTAACTAACTGTATGTGGCCCTGTTTCCATGGAGCATCAAGGTAAACATGACCTGAAGCTATGTCACCCCTTAGCTCTGCACCCAAGGTTTCTGAGTCCCCTACAGAAGACAGACCACTCACTTGCCTAGTGCCCTGTGTACTCGGTACAGAGGGCAAGTCTCAGCTGGGGCAGGGGCTGGTCCAAACATGGCAATGCTGAGCTCACCAGAGGAGTAAGGCAGTAACGACACCTGTCTGGGAAGGCTGCGGGATGCTCAATGAAAATGGGTTCTTGTAGTTACTCGAGGCAAAGCGTGGCATCAGCTGCCTAAGACAAAAACTAATATGTAACAGTAACACGACGAGGGGCATCAGGCTGGCTCAGCCAGTAGAGCACATAACCCTTGATCTTGGGGTTGTGAGTTCAAGCCCCATACGGGGTGTAGAGATTACTTAAAAGTCAAAATTAAATTTAAGTTTAAAAAAATTAATATAGTAATAGTATTTCAAAGTTGTACTCTGCAAGTGCTTACAACTAAAACAAGTTTCAGGATGGCCAGGCACCCCTACAGGGTGGGGAGGTGTCCCTCTGCCACAGCACAGGCATGGCAGCTGCTCACCCTCCCAAAAGTCCTGCAAAGTAGTTGCTCTCCTTAGCTCCATTTTCTAGGCGAGAAAAAAAAAAAAAAACTGGAAAACCCAAACCTGCTTACAGAAAACTGGATTCCATTCCAAGCGCGTGTGCACGCAGGCACACACACACACACACACACACACGCTGGAGTATTACTCTGACTTAAAAAAGAAGGAAATCCTACCATTTGCAACAACACAGCTGATTAATACGGCATGATCCCACTTAGGTGTGGAATCCAAAAGAAGCTCAGAGGCAGAGAATAGAACAGTGATTGCCAGAGGCCAGGGGGAGGGGAAAGGGGAGACGTAGGTCACTGGGCACAAAGCGTTGATAATTCGAGCAGAAGGAGCTGTGGAGCTCCTGCTGGTGCTGGTGATGGTGGGCGATACTGGTTACCAATACTAGGTCACTAAACCTGAAATTCGCTGAGGGGATAGATCTTAAACTAAATCTTCTCAACGCACATGCACGCGCACACACACACACACAAACACACCAACTCTACAGGTGATGGGTAAGTTACTTAGTTCATTGTGATCTTTTCACAATGCAAACATCTGTCCAAACATCAAGGTGTACACATTAAATCTACACAACTTTCTAATGTGAAAGAGATCTCAGTAAAGATATGCTTAAAATCTCTGTTCCACTCCCGAGTCCGGAGGGCAGTTAACCCCAGGACATTCATGTGTTCGGAAATGCAGCACACACTTGATGGCTTTGTACACTTAGCATGGCCGACGTCCTTACATGTGCCTACCGTGGACGTGGACATTCCTACACATTCCAGCCTGGCTAATGACAAGCCTAGGGAGCCGTCCTGCACATTTGCCCATACTGGAAATTCTGTATGGCTTGTGCTCACATCGAGCTGGTTAAGGAAGTACGCACCACATTGACCGGCCACTGGAATGAACGAACGCCCCCTCCCCTCCCCACCTCCGTAAATAAGCTTGTCTCCTAATGAAAGGATTTGTGATTTAAAGTTTCATTTTGCCTACAATCTACTATTTCCACAAGAGCTCAGGGAATACAAAATCAGAAAGCAAGAGCCGTCTTGATCATTCTCTCTCCAGCCAGCAGAGCTCTCCCCTGGAAGACTGTGCCCTCCAGCACTCATCAAAGTAATTACCCCAGAGAGGGAACACAGCTGAGGAAAAGTGAGACCATTTCTCTCATTACTTTCTTGTATTAAATAATAAATATTTAACATGATAAAGTAAAGCATATAAGATGACAAATGACCCCCCCAAAAAAAGGAAGAGAAGCAAAGAAAAACCACCTGCTCCCCCAGAGAGCTGTTTCTAATCAAACAATAAAATAACTGTTATTCCTTTAGTGTTTCCTTTAAGCTTTATTTGAGAATTAAATTCTCCCAATGGAGTCAACCCGAGACCTGGTCTAAACACAGACTCTTTGGTGTTTGGCTTCAACCAGACACAAACTCACATGGAGAAGTCAAGGTTTATGAAAGCAAGAGTTAACCCCAAGTGTTTACAAGCATGTCCAGATTCTAATTCTTCTTTACATCCCAATTTTCTCTGCCATAAAAGGAATTTATGTTACGGTGAGCAGGCATTCTGCATACAGAAGTTATAAACAGAACAATAACACAGTTCCTGGCAGGCCATGTCAGGGAAAGAATGATGCTAATCCAATAAGAAATGCTGAGCTGATTTTTAAAACGATTTTCTTAAAGCTTCTAACACAGCTCAGTGATTATGATAAAACAGTCAGGACCAACTCTGCTTTATGTCCACGAATGCAAGACAAACTAGGACCTTAGGTCTGCGCAGGGAGCTTGCTACCACAGCCTGCTTTCCGACAACGGAAGACAGGAAGGGAAGAGCCTAGATTTTGTTTCCCCAAATAAATTTCCCAACTTTGTTGCCTGAAATCCCACCACGAAAGCTCTTTTCGTCTGGCAGGGTTGTTGCCCGAAGATCTGCAAGTCCTCGAGAGGGGAAAGCCATGGAGAGTTTTATTTTGAGAGCACTTACTGTGTCCCAACATTGTATGTGGAGATTCATTATGTGACTAAGTTCCCTGTAGTCCAACACTGAGGAATACTGAGTTAACCTCACTTCCAAATGGGACACCGGTCTCACAGGAAGGTGAAGTAAGTACATGAGGGCCTGCGGTTGAAGGATGAAGGACTTCATACTGGGAACCGCTGGCCTTGACCAGCGTGCATGCTTACCTCCCACCACACTTGGCAGCCCACAAGGAATGCTCTCTCGAGACTGTGGCTGGCCTCACAGCTGACTAGTTGACACATTTGTCAGGTAGCTGAGTAGAAGATCAGCTGTCTCAGCTGGACACCATGGGACAAGGTCTAGAACAGGACAGAATCTGGGTTAAAGCTTGAGAGCAGCTCTGCTCTGCTGCACCAGGCTCGTGCAAAGATCAGAACCACGGTGTCCCGGGGCTATATGCATTGTACCCACAGCTCCTCCACTTGTGCTAAAAGTGATGTTAATGTCCCAGCAGCGTGTTAAGAAATGCATGCCCGCTGGCTCAGGAAAGGACCATGCAAACTTGAGGCAAGGTTGAATACTACCAATTACAACTAGCTTGTGGGTAAAAGTACTGGAATTCCTGGTTAGGGCTGGAACCCACTGAAGATCGCGTGGGTCTCCTGGATGCCCAACAAATCCCAGGCAAAGCCCCCTTGTCCTTTGCTAACTAAACCTTTATCTAGGTCCCTACAATAAAAAGGACTGTTTGCAGGTTTTACCTGGATAGGGAGTCATTTACTTAGTAGAGTCCAGGGGAGTCTTAAGGGTCTTCATAAAACTTTTGCAAAATGAATGAAAAGTTGATGGCTAGTAGTCCCTGAAAACCCAAGACCGCCAAGGGAGTGGATAAATGCCTCTCCTTGTGGAAGGGCCAAAAAGAAACCAACTGTCTCCACAGACATTCTAATTATCCCAGAGTTTCTAGAGAATGTGATTGTTGACAGGTTGTAAATTTTTTCATTGTGCCAATAACTGTCCTGAGGAGAGCCCTTCCCTGAGGAGAGCCCTTCCCGCTGACTGGGAAAGCTGAGGGGAGGAGATTCTGTCTAGTTTTCCGGGAGCAGGGTTGTTGGTGAGTTCCAAAGGGGGTCCCCAAACCAATAGTCAGAGGTCCCATTCGGCTTCCTGGTGCTGTGCATCCATAATTAAAAATCTTATTTCTTAAGACTCCTTCTATTACGAGACAATTTCTATCAAGTGATGTTATGAAACTTAAGTTTCCATGATAGCTTAGTGAGAAAGGGAAATGATACTTATTATCTACTGTGTTTCTAGGTGCTTGGCTAGCTCATTCAAGGCTTCCGTTTCCATGGAGACAGCCTGCCAAGATAGTGTGTAGTTATTAGAAAGATTTCCTTTATGGATCCCCTTCAGTGTCAAAGTATTTGCCCCCAACGAAAAGGTTTAAAATCTTAATCTTTACAATTAGATTGATATTTATTGAAAGCCCTCAATAGATGAGTGGGGAAAATTCATAAGGAGGCCATAAACTTCTGTCACTCATCCCTCCAGTATGATCCAGGGTCCCGTGGCTGCTGGGCACTGAGCCAAAGCCTGCAGGTAAAAGGATAAGTAAGATACACATTCTGCCCACCAGACCCTTACACTCTAGAGACTGCGGAACAGAATCCCACACACTGAGGAATGTCAGCCTCACCAGGAATAAAAGAAACAGCAAAGACCCCAAATCACAGAACATGATTCTTCAAGTTCCCAACCCCGGGGACTCTGGTAGAATCAGTGTTTGTTAGAGGAAGCAGGACGTCGGGTGGCGGGAGCTTTCTGGAAGGGGATAGGAATTATTCCTTGAAATCACCACATGCTTGGACGCAGCAATTCCATTTCTGAAAAATGACTCTAAATGAGAAAATATGTCATGCACAAATGTATATCTAGTAACAGTCCTTTTAATCATGGAATGCTGGGGAAAATGACCCAGCGGTAATGGTGAAACACAACTTGGCTGTGGTGCCATGAGGGAGCTGTCTTCAGGGACAAAGACACGCTCCCTTACCCGCTCTAGCCCGGCTCCGTGGAGCACTTTGTCAGCTCAGCTTCCCCCTTGCACACGTCCTCAAGTGCCCAAGATTAGCAAGAATCCTCCGCCAGTTTAGCCAGAACCCGGACGCTCAGCATCCACTCCCCTCCCGCATGCCCTCCACCCCCCAGGAGATGTCTGACCACTTGGTCTGTGGGCAGCAAGAACCCTCTCATGCTGCTTGAGCCAAAAGAACCCTAGCCTTTCGGTAATTTTCACGCACCAACCCCCCTACTCTGCTCCTTGGCTACAAATCCCCACTTTTCCTGCTCATACTCACCATGGAGCCCAATCTCTCCCCACTACTGCAAAACCCCATTTCAGCCATCCCTACACCTATCACAATAATCCGGAATCTAGTCTGCCCTACTGTTTTAACAAGTGTCACATGTGTTTCTTTCTTTAACAATAGCCATTAAAATAGCATTCATGAAGATTATGGAAATAACTGGAAAATTCCTACTTATGTCAAACCTGAGAAAGAGCTTGTGTGCAGTTTCACAGTTCCCATAAAAAGGTTGGCATTTACATAGAGACTGAAAATTAATATACCAAGATACTAACAGTGGTCCTGCTTTCACAGTAAAATCATGACATATTTTTCCTTCCTTTCACTTGTCTATATTTTCAAATTTAATAAATAGATTATCACTTTTAATTGTCCCACAAAACTAAACTAGAATTTCTGCCAACTATTCTTGGGTCCTTCCTGACTATCTCATCTTAAAACTCAATGCTACATTTCTATTTTCTTCCTTTCTCTTCTTATCCTTCAACGTGAAGTGGCCAAGAAAATGTGAGATTTATAAAAGAGGAAGACTTGCTCCTAGAAGAGACGAGAAGAAGAACATAAGTAAAATTTAAACAGTACATCCAGAGGTCCTTTCAAAATAGAAATGCAGCATTAAGTTTTTTTTTCTTCTGCCATTTTTATTTTTTTTTTAATTTCTTTTCAGCATAACAGAATTCATAGTTTTTGCACCACACCCAGTGCTCCATGCAAACATGCCCTCCTTAATACCCACCACCTGGCTCCCCCAACCTCCCACAACCCGCCCCTTAAAAACCCTCAGGTTATTTTTCAGAGTCCATAGTCTCTCATGGTTCATCTCCCCCCCAATTTCCCTCAACTCCCTTCTCCTCTCCATCTCCCCATGTCCTCTGTGTTATTCGTTATGCTCCGCAAATAAGTGAAACCATATGATAATTGACTCTCTCTGCTTGACTTATTTCACTCAGCATCATCTCTTCCAGTCCTGTCCATGTTGATACAAAAGTCGGGTATCCAACTTTTGAAGCATTAAGTTTTAAGATGAGATAGTCAGGAAGGACCCAAGAATAGTATGATCCCTGCAGTCCTGAAATAATCCAGGATACATCCAATAATAAGGAATCTTTGGGGTGCCAGGTACATAGGAAGTTATAGGAAGCACACTCCACCACTTACGGTCGGCGTAAAAACTTCTTAGCAGGTCACGCACTCGCCATGAACAATCTATGAACGATCACCTGAACAATCAACCAAAAGTAACCAGCAGGATACAGGATTTCCTTTGTCGGTGGCTTTATTTTCCCATTTTTAGGCGGACTCTCCACCTTATTCCATTATTTGCAGGAGGGTGAAGTCATCTTGGAATGTTCCACTTTTCATTTCTTTTTTGGCCACCCAGATTTTGAGCCCTACTTCTCCTAAGTTTGAAGAACTGCCTTCCTAATGAATCCTGGTGGGAGGAGAAAATCTTGCCCTCCCCTGATATGGAAAATAATATGCACGTGCTTCCTTCCCTGCCTCCCTTGTAGCTGACGCGGGAGCTGACCTGAATTACACCTCTCAGCCCAGGATCGGGAAGCAAGAACGGTGGCCGGCGTCATCAGGTGCAGCGCGGCCGGCCGCCGCAGGAGGGAGCACCAGGGCCAGCAGGATCCGGCCGCCTGGAGGGCTCCTGGAGCCTCACGTGGGGGTCACGGTGGCGGTAGAAAAAAGCTGCTGACATCTGAAACTTAGTGGTAGCAGCAACGACACTTCCTTCTGAGCAGTTCTGTGGCATGATTTGGGGCATGTGTTCCTCGGCCTGATTCTTCAACCTTCCTGCACTCCTGTAACCTACCCAATGTTCTTATAAAAAATATTGCCCTTTTTATCCTCCTTTTTTTAAAAAAGATTTTATTTATTTATTTGTCAGAGAGAGAGGGAGAGAGAGAGCACGAGCACAGGCAGACAGAGTGGCAGGCAGAGGCAGAGGGAGAAGCAGGCTCCCTGCCGAGCAAGGAGCCCAATGTGGGACTCGATCCCAGGACGCTGGGATCATGACCTGAGCCGAAGGCAGCCACTTAACCCACTGAGCCCCCCAGGCGTCCCCTTTTTTAATCCTCCTTAAAAATGCCAGAGTTGGTCATGATCCCAGCGTCCTGGAATCAAGTCCCGCATTGGGCTCCCTGCACAGAGGAGGGCCTGCTTCTTCCTTTCCCTCTGCTTCTCTCTCTCTCTGTCTCTTTCTCTGTCAAATAAATACATAAATAATATATGTATTTTTTAAAATGTCAGAGTTGAGGGGTGCCTGGTCAGCTCAGAAGGTGGAGCGTGCAACTCTTGATCTCCGGGTGGTGAGTTTCAGCCCCACGCCCGGGTGTCGAGATTACTTAAACAAATAAATAAATAAACTTAGAAAAAATGCGGAGTTGAATGTGTTGCCTGTGACCTAAAATGATGACTGACAGAAAGGACAGACAAGGAGTATTTTCTTTCTCAAATTCAATATTAATGATTAACCTTTTTTCTTTTAAAAAAGACCTCTTGCTTTCAACATCGTGTACTTTTGAACACATGCTTAGACAGAAACTGGTTGCAAAATAGGAACTTAAGAGATATTGCCACCGTGGTTCTGACCTAAGTGTACATTCTCAGTTCCTCCACTAGGCTACTTTAAATATTTTGTTAACATTACAGAATTAGTAACGTTAGTAACAACTAATTAGTAACAACTAAGATTAGTAGTTAATATAAATTTGATTTTTAATTTCAGTTGAGGAAGTTTGAATGCTACAGGACTTTAAACAGCATTGACTTTTTAAATTATAAAAGACAGTTCTATTGACTAGATACTAAAAGCCTAGAATATTAGTATATAGAGTTAAGGAAAGTTCACAAGCTAATGCCCAAATTATTTCTGACGCTTGACAAAATTCTCATAACAATATTTTGGCAGGAAAGGAAGATCTTTCAGTCTCTGGAGAGCAAATGACTCTTCATATAATCTCTCTCATTGCCTTAGTCAGTAAATTGCCTAAATCATGTAAATTAAATAATGTTAAATTTTCTGCTCAAACAAGTCTTCTGGACTCATACTTGTAGGTTTTCAATAAAGGGTCAGAGGAGATCACTTGATAAATAAATAAATAATTCTGCTAGGAATATGAGATTACCATACTTGCAAGATGCCCCACGTAGTTAAGAACGCTTTCTTAAAACTCGAGTAAGGCCACAAGCAAGCTGAGAAAGGCACAAAATAACTTAGGTCGAGGGGGCTTGAATGTTATTCCCAATGCAGTTTCAGAGGCTGGTGAAACGAGGAGTTTTCCCCCCTCCTATTATGGACCGGCCAATAACCTGAACACACAGATGCCTAGATGCCTACCCCAATATTGTGATTTATAATAAGAAATGTACACTCGGTTTTCATCCATTCCTGGCACAGAGTTCCTAAAACCCGTGGAATTTCCAAAGCAGTAAGAGCCACAAATGTGAACGGAGACTCTTGTTATTCCTGACAAGCCCCTTCCAACCACACCTGAGTTTACGTCAATGAGATGATTTTTTGAAAGCCCCTAGATGCCGGGGAAGGGGACTGGTTGCCCGGAGAACCAACCTTCTGATCAGAAGGCTGGAACCTTCAGCCCCACCCCACTCCTACCTCCTGGAAGGGAAGATGGGCTGGGAGGTTGCATTACTCCTCAACGGCCAGAGATTGAATCAAACATGCCTACATAATGAGGCCCTCATAAAAACCAGGTCTGGGGAGAGCCTCCTGGTGGGTGCCCATGTGCAGCTGCTGGGAGGGCGGGGCAGGAGAGGACAGGGAAGCTCCGCGCCGCTTCCCCTAACCCTGCCCTGTGCATCTCTTCATCTGTTCCTGGGGTAGATAATTGTAATATATCGACAATCTAGTAAGTAAACCATTTTCCTGAGTTCCATGAGTCGCCCTAGTACATTAAACGGGAGCCGAGAGGGAGGGGGATCCCAGGAAACTCCAGTTCATAGATAGCTGGTCCGAAGCACAGGTGACAGTCTGAACTTTCAACCGACAACTGACATGGGATGGGGCAGTTTTGTGGGATCCGATGCTACCTCCAGACGGATAATGTCAAAATGGAACTAGATGGTAGGACACCCAGCTGGTGTTACAGAATGACCAGGTGCATGGAAAATCTCCACATTTTGAATACAGAGTATTCTGAAAATAGACAGAAAACACGGTAATTTTCCCAGACATATATGCTCACACACACACTCCCATATATACCACACCCCACATACCCAAAGACAAATAAGTGGTTGCATCTGCAAGCTCTCATAGCTATTAAAGGCATACATATTAATCAAGAAAGGGGTGTCTGGGTGGTATATATGGGAGAGCGTGTGTGTGTGTGTGTGTGTGTGTGCGCACGCGCATATATGTCTGGGATTGAGGCCCTTATTGGGGGGTGGGGGGGGGGGTCCCTGCTCAGCGGGAGTCTGCTTCTCCCTCTCCCTCGGCCCCTTCCCCCAACTCATGCCTGCTCTCTCTCTCTCTCAAGTAAATAAAATCTTTAAACATCAATCAATCAAGAAAAATAGACACCATTGCTATTCATATTGTGTCCTCAACAAAACAAACTTTAAAATGTGCACATTAATTAAGAAAAGTATTTTTTATTGGGTCCCTGGCCCACTGGCCAGCCTCTGTGTGGAACACATGACCGTTTGCACCAGAAAAAATGTACGCATTCATGCTATGTACCTTCCCCTTTAGATTTCCACTACAAAACCAAACAAATTCCAGCAGTTACAGGAGCATTTAACACGTCAAATACACCTTTCTTAAAATGAGAACAACGTGAGGTTCTTATGTCTGCGTGTGGACATGAAAGTGACCGTAGGAAAGCAGAAATGACCTCAGGATTGCAAGGCTGCTGTCCTTAGTACTTTCCCAGTTTGACGGGTCAGGGACGGAGACCAAGCGGCGCGGGAGCCCGAGGCCAGCATCAGCATTCACTCTGCGGAAGGTTCATCCCCCCCAGCCCCCCTCGGTCCCATCAGCAGGAGTCAGGGAAGACAAAGTTCCCCGAAGCCAGAGCAGATGAATGAGCCCAGAATCTTCATTCCATTCCACACTTACGCAGAAGAAGGAGACTCAGCACTTACTTAATTAAACCCGGTGTCTGTCACCACTGGGACGGAGCACAACGCTTTTCAGTGAAATAGCTGCCTGCCCCTCCCGCTGGGAAACGGATGGCGTTGTGCTTGGGGACAATGAAGATGTTTAGGCACAGGGAAAAAAAGTCGTGTGTGTGCTCCTGTGAGCCCTTGCAGACGCTGGCGAATACAGAAAGTATTCTGGGCAAACGTACTTCACAATCTGCGGTGCCAGTGTGTGGGCGGGAATGAGGGCATGCGGCGTCTCTGTGCGGGAACGATGGGCGAGGCGGTGCTCCCTTCTGCTAACACCCCAAGTCCCCCGGACACAGGGGCCTCATCACAGCTCACAGACCGAGTCTGTGGGTACTTAAATTCTGGTTCTGTCTAACTGTAGGGTTCACTGTTCAACCTATCATCCTACACACAACTCTGGTTTGGACCCACTATTTTCTCTGTTTTAAATTAACACATAGTGTATTATTTGCTTCAGGGGTACAGGTCTGTGAGTCATCAGGCTTACACAATTCACAGCACTCACCACAGCACATGCCCTCCCCCAACGTCCATCACCAGCCACCCCAGCCCTCCCAGCCCCCTCCCTTCCAGCAATCCTCAGTTTGTCTCCTGAGATTAAAAGGCTCTTATGGTTTTGTCTTGTTTCATTCTTCCCTCCCTTCCCCTATGATCCTCTGTCTTGCTTCTCAAATTCCTTGTATCAGTGAAGTCATATGGTAACTGTGTTTCTCTGGTCGACTTATTTCAATCAGCATATGTGCCCACTATTTTCTATAGGATCATACAATTCTGCTACAACTCACGGTCATTTCTTAACATTTCTTGGCTTCTCACCTCTCCATCCTCATCCCTAGAGAGAATACTCCCCATTCCACAAACACCCGACAGGTACTGAGAAAAACTAATGTGGTCCCTGTCTCTGGTAGCAAAGAGATTGAAACCAGTTTTCTGGCTATATTTTACGTGCTCCCACCCGCCCCAACCCCTGAAATGCATTGTATTGCTGGGGTAGCCACTGACAGCCCAGGACTTTCTGTCTCCAAACCCAAAGAAGTCTTGAGCCCCCACATTCCAACCGCAAACCAGACACTCCACGAGACCAGTGGTCCTCGAGTGTGGTCTGGGAACATGTGAGATCCCCAAAACCTTTCCATGACAAACCCATTCACCAGGGAATACTAAGATGACATTTGTCTTTTCCACTTTTCGTCTCTCACGGGTGCACAGTGGACTTTCCCTGAGGCTACTGGCACCCGATACCACAAGAGCTTGAACACAGAAGCAGATAGAAGAATCTGGCTGATTTCTGCTAAGCCGAATGTTAAAGAGATTTGCAAAAGAAAGGTCGGGAAATAAACCACTCTTTGTATTGCATTTATTTTTGTTCTGGAAAATGCCATTATTTTCATAAAATGTGTTTTTATAATGACATGTCATGGGCTTATGATTGGTCTTTTTAAATGAATTAGTAAGGACATGTTTTTAAATCTCTGTCTTCCTCTTGAATATGATCAATATCAGTAGATAGAAGCCCCAAGAATAAAAGCTGGCTGGGTGCTCAGGAATTTTTAGGGGGTCCTGAGACAAAACTCGGAAGAAGTGCTGTGATCCAAACACACCACAGCCTCCAGCCCTCTGCAGCCACGTGGCCCTCCGCTGCCTGCCACAGAGTTCCCTTAGCTGCAGCGACAAAAAAAGAAAGGCTAAGCTCATCAGGCAGCCATGGAAAATCCAATGACTTCTGTGCCCCAGACACAGAAGGACTGGAATGAGGTCAGCTGCTGGGCTGATTCCTGCTCCTTCTGTCACTCAGGGTTTGATGGAAGAAGCCGACAGGAGGAGGGATAAGCAATGAAGGATTTGTTGTAGAGAATAGAGCGCAAGCAGCTATGAGCGCTGACAACACTCTGTGCAAGGATGCTGCTTTTTTGTCTGGTGCCGGAGCCTGACATCGCCAGGGCAGGTGGCAGCCAGGAAGGACGGACATGGCGTGTGGGGCCAAAGACAAGCTGTGACCCCTGAGAACGGACTGGAGCCTACTTCCTGCTCCAGACCTCCCACCTGCTCCAAGCCTCCCACGTGGCGATGCTGACATCCTGCAGGAGGAGCTGGCACTCTTCATCATGATGCTAAACATGGAACCCAAGGAGATCGCGGGACCAGAGCTGAGCCCGCATGTTAAGCGCTGACGCCCCTCAACCAGAGGACCAGAGATCCACAACAGGCTCAGAGCACAGCAGAAACATGTGCACCTCCCTGATCCTCCCCACACGAAGCATGAGCCCAAGGCTTCGCTTAGTCTCCCAGGTCTCCTGGAAGATCTCACTTGTGGAAGATCTCAACCGTGCGAGCCTGTGATTAAACAGGGAAGGAGCCGGTGAGAGACGCAGCTCCACCTTCGGGACACAGCATGAAGCCCCAAGGACTGTTGGTTGGCACTGGCACCCTTCCACACGGCACCCACATGCACTAATCTTCCGGAGGAACTTTGGTCTCCAACAGTGGACTGAAAACCCTTCTTACACTCATTACTGCTTCCAGTCCCTCTCCAGCCTGCATTTCCCATGATAGCTGATTGACCGATCTTCATAAAAGGAATAAAGCCACCCAGTAGTGGCCCGTGGCACTAACATGACCTCTCAATCCCACATTCCTCCTTCCCGTCCTATGGTCTGGTGTATAGTAGAATCTCAATAAATCGGTGTGAATTACTTCAAATAGCTATTCGATGTCAGTGCGGTCACCTGGATGGTCAGAGGCACCAGTCCCTCTGCCCACATCACTCAACCCTCCCACCTTCATTCACTCACAAGCCCCATCTGTTGTTCTCTTGACATAGTAAACGCAGTCATTTACATTGTTTTTAGTAACTGCATTATCTGAAGTCTTGTGGATGTAATTCTGCTATCTCTTGCTTCTGTTCACACTCACAGTAACTGCTCTCTTTTTCTTGTTTTTCCCTCCCTCCCTTCCTTCCTTTCTTTTTTTCTCTTCCTTTCTTTTTTAATACAAAACTCATATGCCTTGGAAATTCATTCTTGGGAATTCCTTGCGGCCAGAGTTGGAGATGGGCTCCCCACAGAGATTTTTCATTTGCTTCTGCCAGGCCCCTGGAGACACATGAACCTAAGACAAATCCAAGTGCAAACGGAAGTATAATGGACCACTGGTGTCACGTGATTGGGACCTGTGTAAACCCAGATCATCATTATAAATTCATCGGGGAAGAACCTTTCATTTCTACTGGACAGCAAGATGTCAGACATGCAGAGTTCTTGCTCCCCCTTGCACTGATGGTGGAGCCCTGTGTGACGTCAGTGTTCCTCAGGGGCCCCGACTCAGACTCTGCCTCCGTGGGCTCGTGCTTTGGGTCCTGTTCCAAGCACCATGCCACCCTGTCTGCAAAAGGAATGGGTCAGTCATCTGAGTTTCCCAGTTGCTCCCAGGGCAAAATTTATCTTTGCAGTTCTGATGATTTCTCTGAGTTCTCAATTTTCTCATTATTTTTAACTTCTAAGATTCATAATTTCCCTGCTAGAACATAGATTATTTCCCCTATTTTGTCTGGTAATTTTAGTTGTTCTGAATGGGAGCATCAGTCAAAATACCGAATTGTCAGTATTGCTAGAAATACAAGTTTTCACTCATTCATTTTCTCAATTAGCATTTTAAAACACCTATTACCTAGAATGTAATTATAAGCACTGATATAAAAACATATATGCAATATATTATTTATCCCCAAGCAACTTAAAGGATGAGAGGCATAAAAACAGGTCAATAATATAGTAATGAATAATACAGTATAATTGTTTCTATATAAACATGAGCATGGGGGACTAGGGAGTACAAAGGAGGGACACCTCAGTTACTGGGTTGGGGAAGGATACAGGGGTGGGCAATCAGTCAGCATATGCCGTGTGCTTCAGTAACCTAAAACCATGATCATTTCTCGCTCACATACATATAGATGGGCTGGCTTAGGCTCAACTTGGCTAGATTTGACTGAGCTGGTTCTGGGCGTTAGAAAGTTTAGGTCTGCCCCATATGTCTCTCATTTTTTTGAGACCAGCAGCTACACGTCTTTCTTACCCCAGATATTTGAACATCTCAGAGCAGTGAGTGGAAACACACCATGTCCCATGCCCCACCGAGGCTCCAAACTCACACACAGTCACATCTACCCACAGTCCATGGACACAGCTCAACATCATATGGCCATGTTCCTTATCAGTAGGATAAGGATGTATACTCCTCCCATGGAACTGGGGGTTATTGGTGAAAAGGAGTGAATATTTGTTGAAAAACAGTCTAATCTAACAAAGAAGTATCTGGGGATTAATATTTAAGATAAGTTTTAAAAAGAGGTAGAAAGTCAGAAGACTGTTAATTCCAGGGAAAGAGGAAAAACACAAGCAAAACAGTTTCATAAGCAGATAAAGTTAACAAGGAGACGATATCGGGAAAGTAGACAGGGACCAGGAAAGGGCATTGTGTGCTTGAATGAGCTCTCTTCTCTATGTAGCTTTTTGCTACATAGAAGCCAACTGAAAGCTTTTAAACCAAATGATATCATCAAATCGGCATTTTATTGAGATCACAGTGACATCTCACTAGATTAGCTGATAGTGCAGGCAGGAGTGATGAAAAGATTCGGTAAAAAAAAAGATAAGAAGTGGACTAGGGTCCACGGTTGTAAGAATAATACAGTCAGGTTGGAATCAAGAGCTATTTGGGCAGTAGATCAATAAGCTAATAAAAGTAAAGTGCTTAGCAGTGTCTGGCACAAAATAAGTTCTCACTAAACATCAGAAGCTACTATGAATAGCAATGATAAATCTGGATAATTGTGACAGGAGGAGGGATGGCAAGATGAGCACAAAGGAGGAAATTAAGATGCCTTTCAAGGATCCTGTTTGAATAACCAGATTATCTACATCATTTACTGTCATATGGTCCAGAAGAGGAAAAATATGTTTGTAACAAGAAAAATGACAAATTCAGTATTGGGCAGGTTTTAAACACAAAAGAAAAATCTCAAAAGAAATTCTAAATGAGCTACAATCAGACTGACAGCTGCCTTTTCAAAAGGAGTAATGGAAACCAGAAAAAATATAATGGAATATTACTTTCAAAATGCTCAGTACCAGGGCGCCTGGGTGGCTCAGTGAGCTAAAGCCTCTGCTTTTGGCTCAGGTCATGATCCCAGGGTCCTGGGATCGAGCCCCACATCGGGCTCTCTGCTCAGCAGGGAGCCTGCTTCCTCCTCTCTCTCTGCCTGCCTCTCTTGCCTACTTGTAATCTCTGTCTGTCAAATAAATAAATAAAACCTTTAAAAAAAAATGCTCAGTACCTGCCACTATAGAATTCTATACCCAGCAAAACTATACTTCAACAAGGCAGGCAAATAAAAGCCAATAGAGAGGGACCATTATGTTCACATGTGCATTGTTCAAAATAGTCTAAAACCAAAACAACCCAAATATCTGAGAACAATAGGATGAATAATGTATGGTATATACATATAATAAAGTTACTATACTGTGGTTCTCAAAGTGTGATACCCAAAACACTAGTGTCAGTGTCACCTGGGCACTGGTCAGAAACACAGATTCTCAGACCCCACCCCTGAATTTACTAAATCAGAAACTTTGGAGGATCAGCAATGTTTGGTTGAACGAGTCTAAGCATGGACAAACTACAAATTCATGTCACAACATGACTGAAAACGCAAAGCATAATGTTGAAAGAAAGAAACCTGTGTCATAAAATTCAAACTGTATATTCCATTCACACAATGATTAAAAAAGAGAGAGAAATGTAATTCAACTAAATTGTTTAGGGATACTACATTGAGAACCAAACTATAATGGAAAAGGAGAAAATTATTAATATAAAAGTTGAAATACTAATGATCTCTTGGGTAGGGAATAATAAGTTTATATAGGAAAGAATACTTAGGACTCTGGGTGTTGACTCTGGTATTTTATTTCTTGGCTTGGGTGGTGATTACATAGCTGTTCACTTCACAATAATTTTTAATATATATATATATAATACATTTCTCTGTATGTGTTCTATATTTTACAATAAAAATTGCTTTTAAAAAGACAAGAGAAAGCTAATAGGAATGTTGATCACAAGGAGGATCAAATCCGGGGAAACAGGTCCCAAAAGACATAATCGGGAAGGAACGGCAGCTCTGAGAAGTGGAGTAAGAAGAAATGGCATTAAAATATGGGGGGAGGGGGAGACCACTTTGTCACCTACATCCCTAAATGTGCATCTCACCCATACCCAGCCCCCAGCTGCAGCTTCTGTCTCTCTCTTGGGTTCTCTCCCTTCTTTTCCAAACCATCCCACCCTCCTAGTTCTAACTTCTGACTTCTGCAAGCCTCCCGAGAGGTCCCACTCTGCGGCCATCCCTCTCTGACATAGGAGTCTAGGCCTCAGCCATCACTGGCCCAGGAAAGCCCAGACCCCAGGCACATGGTAAAGGAAAAACAGAAATGCTAATAAAAAAGCACTTAGGAGGATTTTTTTATTTTAATCCACAAGCTCATCAGCGGATATAAATCAGACACCCTTCAGCAGGCTTTTGTCTGTGTTTTCCAAGGGTTTCATGGGAGATCTTTTTGGAGAGGGGGCCCCAGATAGGCTCGCATTTTCACTGGCAGGAACCTATTCTGAAACTAACTACGGAAGTCAGCCACAGCGTTCCCTGAATCACACCACTTTGTTCCTCAGCTCCTTCCAGGAAGGGAACTGTGTCGAGGAAAACAAAGGCCTTCAGAGTCCTACAAAAAAAGGAATTTCCTGACTTGCCCGAATGAAATCTTTGACTTCTGTTACAGTAAGTTCCGAAGGCGCGCCGTCCCCACACCCTGACGCTCGATACTACTCAAGGATTCAAGGAGTCCAGCTAAGGCACGCAAGGGTCACTTCCCCGGCAGAACCAATCCAATGGGGACAAGGGTCCACGTGACTCCACGAGGCTGACAGCAGGCACTCCACACCAATCCAAGTCTTTCGGTGACAGCAGCTAATGGTGAAGCGTTACCCTGGCCTGCCCAGTTCCCTAGTCTCCCAGCCTGCAGACAGGACCCTGATGAAATCAAGACAATGTGTTTATGTGTTCATTGAGCTACAGAATTTCCCAGTGGATCAGTTACTGGTGTTTATTGTTTTGTATTTTAACAGTCTTTCTACAAATTGGGAATCAAGAACCGAACATATTCATCCTGTGGTAATTCGCTTATTGTCCATGAATGGCACTTAAACAAAAGCAACAATGCACTTTTCATTGAAAAGGGTTTGGTTTCAGCATTTTGGCAAGCAACTCAGGCAAGCAACTCGGGAAACCCTCCAGCTTCCTTCCCAGAACATAAATCTCAATCCCGGCTGCCCTGTGTTTTGGTCAAATGGGAAGGGAAGGGGGAAGGAGCGGCGTTTTGTTAACAAGTGGAGTCCTTTCATCCCTGCTTTCTCTCAGGGGTTTGTGCTGCTGATCAGAGGAAGAATGGCTCTAAAAAGAAAATGGGGTGTCTGATGGGAGGCGGGGAGTCTGTATCCGAAACAAGACCTTGGCTAACATAGAGTAAGTGCGGTTTCTCAAGAGTCCCAGGGTTATACCACTGTACCTTGGAAAGATTCAGGACACATGGAACCAGTATATCTTTGTTAGAATAACAGCTTGTTCAATGCAACTGTTTGGCTTTAAATCAAGAGTGTCTTTAATGCAAGGCAGGATGGTCCCAAATGGAATTACTCAACCCAGTAAAGTGTCTGACAAACAAGGACTTGGAAGGGGTCGTCCAGGCAATGTTCCTGTCAGCCAGACACTGGGTGTCCTTAGGACAGCACTTCTTTGGAGTTAAGATTCCCATAAAGCATGCAGAGTCGCCCTGAAGTCACTCCACACTCGTTTCAAAATTCCACTGGTACTCTTTGGAGGTGGGTTAAAGCTCGGGAAACACACGTTTGGATCAAGAGTGTCCTCCACGATCCGATGGCTTACAGTTCTCTGGTGTGTCTTCTTCATGTCTTTCCTTCCCCGCCTCCTTTGGGTCAGCACGCCCACCACTGGGAACAGTAAGTTTATCAGAGGTGGGCTAGGACAGCCATGCTCTAGCTGACCCTGTGGAATTCAAGTCATACGGACTCATTCTTTAGGACTGCCTCCCCTGCCACCTTCCACACACAGCCTTCCCAAGGATCCCCCGTCCAGGGCTAACGATCTCCCGTATCACGAGTCCCAAAACTGGGAGCCAGGACTCAAAGTAGGCTGGCGTGTGAGTTGTGGAGAGGTTGTCGAAGGACTTGTGCTGTATACATCAGAGTTTGGATTTTGAATTAATGGGTCTCCACAGTTACTCACAAGGCTTGAGAAAGGGAGCGACCCACACGGAGGTTTGGAGGCAAATAGTAAGGATGAGAAACCAGATGGAGGGAGACGGAGAGAGAAGAGGGATGGATTTACAGACTCTCAGGAGAGTCGCACCTCCAAGATGAGGAAACTGGGTGAATGGGTACGTGGACTGTGGGAGAGGGAAGGGAACGGGTGGTCCACGGCAGAACGTGGCTAGGGAAAACTGCACTCGCGAAGCATTTCTTCTCTCCCGGTTCCCTCTGCGCTGGCGGTTACAGGTGCCAAGTCTCCCGGCAGAGGTGCAGCCGACCTCCCGAAACCGGACAGACTGAAAAACAAAGACCCTGAGGCCCGTTCCCAGACACGCACCAGTTTTTCCGAACACAGCAGCTCAAGGGGCAGGATGCTTCTCAAAATTCCCAACAGGGAACTGACGGCGTGATGCCCAGCCTGTCGTTGGGAAGCCATCTCACGAAGGAGGGGACAACGGCGGGGTTTGCTCGCACAGCCCGGGTTTAAAAGCTTGAACACTAACATCACACACATCAGGATTCCAATCCCCAACCGCCCAGCTGTCATCCATGTGAACGTTAGCAGGTAACTTACTTACAGTTACCTTCCTGTCGGAGATGTGGAGACTCGTAACCCAGTGCCAGCTGCATTTCTGTGGTGAACTAGGGACAGGATGAGTGTAAATTCCTTCACGGCGATCAGCACATAAGAAGTGCTCTGTTAACAACAGTCGTCACCTGAATTCGTGCACCGCAAGTTGGGTCAAAACGAGCTGCTGGTTTCTAGCAGGAAAGCCCCCTTCCGTACAGAATGTATGGAACGCCCACTGGTCACCAGAATGTTAAAGTATAGGTTTTGCTTCATTTCAATTACGTCCTATTTGGAAAACTTGACCCCGTGTTTGAAACTGCTAGCCAGGAGGGACTTAAATCAGTTCCGTATTCAGAGCCGGTGGAATCCTCCTGGATTACTGGTGTATCAATAGAAAGCTCTCAGGTCTTTCCTGCTCTCTCTTCTGCCTCCCTGTATCCTACAGTACTGAGGCCAGAACAGGCAACGGGGAGGGGAGTGAAGGGGGGGAATGGAGGGCAGGAAAACCAATCAGGGGCATGTGCCGCTGGCCTGACAGGTGAGAGCAGCCGTCCTGGAGCTCTGATATCTGGCTCCCCGGACCGTAGTGCTTCAGAGACAAGGTCATTTCCAAGGCCTCTCCAACGTCACACATTCTACCACTCCAAGAAGACAGTTTTTTGGGTTTTTTTAAAGATTTTACTTATTTATTTGACAGACAGAAATCACAAGTAGGCAGAGAGGCAGGCAGAGAGGGGGGGCGGAGCAGGCTCCCTGCTGAGCAGAGAGCCCGATGCGGGGCTCCATCCCAGGACCTTGGGATCATGACCTGAGCCGAAGGCAGAGGCTTTAACCCACTGAGCCACCCAGGCGCCCCCAAGAAGACAGGTTTGCACTGTAAGGAGTAGACAGTGCTTCTCAGTCTCATTGACGGTCCATGTGAGGTGTTTATTAATTTATTAAGACTTCATTTATTTATTTGACACAGAGAGAGAGACAACACAAACAGGGGAGCGGGAGGCAGAGGGAGAAGCAGATTCCCGTGAAGCAAGGAGCCCGATGTGGGACTCGATCCCAGGACCCTGGGATCATGACCTGAGCTGAAGGCAGAGACCGAACCAACTGAGCCACCCAGGCGTCCCTGAGGTGCTTATTTAAATGCAAATCCCTAGAACGCCTCCTCTTAATTCATCATGAATTTGAAAACCGATATGGACTCTGTAAAAGGTGTGAGGCCCCTCTGTCCCAGGTCCTTAGCTCTAGCAATGACTCCTTGGGCGCCTCCTGCTCACCTGTCGGCTCGGACGCCCCCCCGTGGCTGCTTCCCACTCTCCTGCTTCCTTCTGCAGTGGTCCCAGAAGTGGGTTTTTTTCTCCTTTTTCCCTTTCTTTCTTTTTTTTCTTTCATGGCTAAAATAAGCTATAGAATTAAAAATAGGTGTGTTACTTCGACAAGTAATTATTTTCCTGAAAATGAAAGCTAGTGAGTCTATTTTAAGAGTTAATTAGCTGACAGGGGATCGAAATCCACCCCACAGTGCATTTCAGCACACGTTTCAGGAAGGTACTAGGTAAAAGCGTGCCAAGCTGCAGAGAATTGGAGAAAAGAGGGGCAAGACGGGCAGCCATCTCACGTGGGTTCAAAGTACTCACCAGAGACTCAAGCAGATTTTTCTCATGGGGAGTAAAAATAACAATTTTTTTAAAGATTTCCCTTGACTCACTGAGCGTGTTGGAATTTTTTGTCGCATTGCCACACCTGGCAGGCGGATGGTGACCCACGGAGCACGACAGGCTGAAAGAGGCCGGAGCTGTCGCACCCGTCCCACTTAATGAGAAGGCTTGAAGCGCTCCTTCCCGGTGAGGCGCCGAAGGAGCTGACCTCCGAGCTGCAGTCCGGCCAAAGCCCAGGTCCTGACATGTCCTCTTATTCGAAGCTCCCTCTTGGGTTTGGGCCCTCTCTGGTGACATTCAGGCTGTCGCCGTCTCCATGGATGAAATCGTCATTATTCCTTTCCGCTGGCAGTGGGGAGCGGTGCTGAGGTCATAGAGAGCCGCTCAGCCTGGCCTACCCACCCCAACACTGGGTGAAGAGAATGGCCTGACCTTGTTCTTGTTCTGAGCCATTGCAGGACAGGACTGAGGGCGCGCCGCGCCTACGGGTGATTTCAGTCAGGCAGGCCGGGTCAGCAGACGCTTACTGAAGAGCGGGCGCCAACGTCTGCTTCGTACAGGCTTCTGCAGCGGCTTCGCTACCAAGGGCCCCACCGTCCCGCACCCCCAGAGTGAGGTAGTTCACGCTGAAAACACAGACGCCCGAGCATCCGCGTGCTGACAGCCTCTCTCTCACCTCGGAGCACGCCCTGGCCCTCTGTGGTGTGTAGCAAACCTTCAGCCCTGGGCTTTGCCCCATTAGACTATTTTTTTTTTATTAGAAGCCTCTTTTTTGGCACTTTGTTCAACCATCTCACACTAAATATCCGTGTGATTCTGGAAGCGAATTTCGTGTATCCCCAGCAGAAAGGAAGGTACTAGACGGTCAGGGAGGTGTTCCACCAGCACGGATAACCATGCAGCCCCCAGGGAGGACGGACAGAGCTGAGCCAGAACCAAAGCCCACGGGCCCACTGTCCGCTCTGGCCAAGGTCAAATGCGGTCTGCCCCCTGGAGACACCAGCCAAGCTGGTAACTGGGAAGAGCAAACGAGTCATGACCTCTCAGGTCTTGTCTTCCCCCTCTGTAAACTCAGAGGACTGCCCCTCAGTGTGTGTCCCAGGGACCTGCCCCATCAGGGTTTACAGACCGGAGTCTGTAAACTGCAGCGGCTGCAGCCCTGCGCCCGCGCGCGGCCCTCCTGAGTTTGTCTCCTCACCGGGAAAACGCGCACCACGCCACTTCTTGGGTTTGCGGTGAAAATCAATGAGATGGCATGTTAAGGGCCTGGTAGAGTGAGTTTTAAATACTCATAGAGGGGCCACATTTGCTAATCTACAAAGCCTGAAGGTCACAGTTTGGGTTTTGTAGCCTGCCGGGAGCTGCAGGGGGGATGGGTGTGGGCTCACGGGTGCAGGGAAGCTTGGCTTTGCTCTCTCTGCACGGCCCTTCGGGAGTCTGGTTAGACTTGGGGTCTCTAATCCAGGCAAGACCCATCCGTGAGCAGAGGAACTCGAACATAAAGAAGATGCTTTCTCTTGGTTCCGAGAATCTTACTCAGGCCCACCCTCGCGTCTTCACCTTTCCCGGGATGCGGCTACTTATGCAGGGGCACTGACCCAGTGGGCGTCGCTGCGCAATCATCCCCCAGGGTGGCAGCCCCAGCTCCCACCAGCGACAGGATCCCCCGCGCCTTCCCCGGTAACAGCCTCTGCGTTCCCGAAAGCCTCCGACCATCCTGCCGGCAGCGGCCACTTTGAGGCGCTCGGTCCGCGGCCTACCTGGGCCCCCTGGTGGCCGCTTTGCCGCCGCACACCTGTCGGCCTCCGGAGTGGCTGGAGCATCACAGCCTGGAACCCCAGGCCGTTTGCACCCTCGCCAGGTGCACCCGCCCCATCCGGCAACAGCCTCCTGAAAGGCTGAGCCCCCACACCCGACCAGGCTTTCCCGAGTTAGGACAGGTACGCTGGCCCTGGGCGTGGAGTTCTCCGCGCTGGGCCTCCCCCTGCCCTGAACTCCCTCTCACTTCTCCGGTTTGAATGCCAGAGGGAACCCGCAAGGCTGAGCAGCCCTGTGGAAAAGCAGTGGCTTGAGAGTCACGAGAATTCAGGTTTGAGTCCTGCCTGGGCTCAGCAGGTAAATACTCACTCCTTGGCCTCCTACTTTGCTACTCTGGGCCTCCCCTTTCTCAGCTGGGAAAGCCATGGTGGTGCTAGCGTCTCAGGGAGATTTTAATTACTAAGTGAGAATAGAGAGATACAGATGCATATAAAAATCCATTCATACAGCTACACAGTAGATTACAGTAGATGTAACTTAATACATGTATCACATATGGAGACATATAGATTCCAGACAGAGAGACGGAAGGTGACCCTGGGGAAACACACCATCAATGGTAATGATTACTGTAATCACCCAAGAGACCCAAAATGTTCAAACCTGTTTCTGAAAAAGAAAATAAAATAAAGGTAAGGGGGAAAAAAATTAGTTACCAGATAATGGAAGTTTTCCAGAAATAAAAGACACATGAATCTGTAGACAAAAAGGACATCCCACAGCCCCAGTAAAAATAATAAACAATCCGTCGCTTAATTCCAGGACAAAGAAGAATCCTCCAGCATACTGACATAATAGCAGACTCCCAACTCTTCACGGAGAATCCCAGCCTCAAGGACTTCAACAGGACTGAGTTCACAGAAGAATGAAGTCACATGCATGCTATGGTCATTTACAAAAAAACGGTTTGCAGCATTCTGTCCATTTTGTTAAGCTGTCATTGATTTGTGGAAGAAAAGACAAAATAGTCTCCTCTTTTCATGACTGAGGAGCTACAACTTTTACACACTTCATCGGGAATATATATTTGAAGACTGTATCAGAATCCTCTTTTTGCCCCAACATAAAATTCTCCTTGAGTGATGGGATCCTTGATTTTAGCAGCTTATTGCTACCCACATTGAAACTTATACTTTCCAACTTCCCTTCCATCTGGCTGTGGCCATTGTGGCCAAGTTTTGGCCAAAGGAATATAAGAGGTGCCCTGTTCTGCTCCTGGGGAGGGGTGAAGGAGGGGCGGGGCACGGTGCCTCCTCCCCTCCTGTAGCCTGTGGTCCTGAAGACTTCATGAGGCCACAGTCTCGCCGCTGGCCTGACTACTTCCAGACTTCTTTTGGGAGAGAGAAATAACTCCTGTATTAGTTGAGCCTCTGTTATTTCCGGATTTCAAACACCTGCCACGAATGTGATCTCAAATGACACCAACAGACGCTAAAGCCAAATAATAGATTAAATCCCAAATTAAGGAAATCATTTGTGAAAGAAATTACAGTCAACATTAAATACAATTAGACACAGAATAAGTCAAAACAGTTGGAGCAGAGGGAGTCAAAATGTCGCTGCATGCCATTACAATTCTTGAAATAAAAGATAAATAATGTATAAATAATTTGCTGATTCTGGAGCAGGATAAGATCCAGACTGTGTCAGCAAGTGGCTGCAGCAAATAAATGAATGAGGGTTAGAATTGAGAGGAGGATAAGCAAAATGTGCTGATTTGTTCCTCTGTCATGGGAGAAATCAATAGATTCAGTTTCACTTATGAAATTGATGAATGGAGAAATACAAGTTTAAGAGTATTAATATGTCTGTGTCAGTTAGAATTAGATTTGGCTGAAAGTAAGGGAAAACCCAAATCACCGTGGCTGAACAAATTTAGGGGTTTATTTTTCTTTCAAATAAAATAAAGGTAGAGATGGGCAGTCGAGGGCTCCTATGGTTACTTCAACTGGAATGAGAAATATAGATGTATTCAGACATTCCGCGCTTCTGTCTTTGATACCTGGTATCCATTTTAAGACTGCTTCATGTTAATAAGATGGTCACTGAGCTCCAGCCATCTTATCTTCTTGCGGACACAGAAAGGGGGATAAAAAGGGAAGACATTTTCATCTGAGTTGTTAAATTTAGGGGAAGATGAAAAATATAGTCTTGAAGCCAAGCGTATTTTCGTCCCTCAATGGAAAGAGGGTTCTGTTCCTATGTAGGATGATGAAGGTGAACAGTGAGTAGGCCACTGGCGGTCTCTGCCTTAGAAGTAAGTGTATCAACTCACGTAATGACTGTGTATTAACCAAGTTAACAAAAGAAAAACAAAGACAACTCTTTAGCAAACTGCTAATATACATTATTTCTAGGTGTTACACATGATGTCAAGAAAAGGACATTGGGTGTTGATTCGTGTCCCACAACAATTTGCATGTTGAGGTCACCTCAAAACAACATTTTATTTGGAAACAAGGTCATTGTAGATCTGATTAGTTACAATGAGGCCATACCAGAGTAATGTGGATCCTAAGCTGTCCTCATAAAAATGGGAAATTTAGACATCCCTTCAAGACACCACAGGAGAGGAAGGCAGAGGTGGGGGGATGCTTCTACAAGCCAAGGAATGCCAAAGAAGTCCATCAACAGCTAGGGAAAAAGCACGGAAGACACTCTTCCTTACAGCCCTCAGAAGGAACCAACCCAGGGGACACCTTGATGTTGGACTTTGGGCCTTCAGGACCATGAGGAAGTATGTTTCTGTTGTATAAGCCACTCAGCCTGTGGCACTTTGTTAAGGCAAACTCATACACTGGAGGCAACTGCCTTTTCTTTTACAAGTTTCTGCATGGTTTGACTACTTTTAAAAGCCTATATTCTTGGGGAGCCTGGGTCACTCAGTGGGTTAAGCCTCTGCCTTTGGCTCAGGTTATGATCTCAGGGTCCTAGGATTGAGCCCCACATCAGGCTCTCTGCTCAGCTGGGAACCTGCTTCTCCTTCTCCTTCTGCCTCTGTCTGCTGCTTCCCCTGCTTGTGCTCTCTTTCTCTGTCAAATAAATAAAATCTTTGAAAAAAATTAAAAGACTATATCCTTTATAAATAAAATAAACAACACATGTTTTCTAAGTAAGATGAATGAAGCAATTTCTAGCTTTTTATTTCCTGTAAGGTCACACTTCGTGAAATTGATTGGCCTAAAATTTTTGTTTTGTGTTTTTTTTTTTTATTTTATTTGAGAGAGAGAGTGCATGCATGTGCAGGGGGTGAGGGGGTGGGGGAAAGGGTTGAGGGAGAGGGAGAATCTTAAGCAGGCTCCACGCTCAGCATAGAGCCCTCATGGGGCTTGATCCCACAGCTCTGAGATCATGACCCAAGGTGAAATCAAGAGTCAGACACTTAACTGACTGAGCCACCCAGGAACCCCAGCCTGAAAATTTTAAATAAAATTTGACATTAAAATGATCTGGTGCTGACTACTGGGTATTTACCCTAAAGATACAAACGTAGTGATCCGAAGGGGCACGTGCACCCAAATGTTTATAGCAGCAATGTCTACAATAGCCAAACTACGGAAAGAGCCTAGATGTCCATCAACAGATGAATGGATAAAGAAGATGTGGTGTATATATATACAATGGAATCCTATGCAACCATCAAAAGAAATGAAATCTTGCCTTTTGTGACAACATGGATGGAACTAGAAGGTATTATGCTTAGCGAAATAAGTCAGTCAGAGAAAGACAACTATCATATGATCTCCCTGATATGAGGAAGTGGAGATGCAACGTGGGGGGTTTAGGGGTAGGAAAAGAATAAAAGAAACAAGATGGGATCAGGAGGGAGACAAACCATAAGTGACTCTTAATCTCACAAAACAAACTGAGGGTTGCTGGGGGGAGGGGGTAGGTGGTGGGGTAATGGACATTGGGGAGGGTATGTGCTATGGTGAGTGCTGTTAAGTATGTAAACCTGGCGATTCACAGACCTGTACCCCTGGGGATAAAAATTCATTATATGTTTATAAAAAAATTTTTTTAATTTAATAAAAAAATAAAGTCTATTTTTTAAAAAAGAAAAAAAAATGATCTGGTGCTGAGCTGAGACTTTTTAGAGAAGCACTTTGTTTTAGTACCTTTTGCAGTTCTGTCCCAGGGCTCTGGGTCAATTCCTGTTTTTACATTTTAGCAAATGATTACTTATACTTGATTAAGGGAAAAAAATTTAATTAAAAGATGAAGGTGGTGATGACAACCTAGTTTTTTGTACTTCTCAAATTCACACATAAAAAATGACAGGACAATTAGTTATCAAAGCCAAAGCCCATGATCAATGTTTACAACAAAACAGGATGATAAGGCCACTCTGCAAAACCTAAAAGACAACTAGGTAGGGGAAAAGTATCTCTAGCTGTGAAACATGCATGTCATCAGCATATGTATGGCAGAGAAAAGCCATACTAAAAAGAGAAAAGGTAAGGAAAACCCACAGAACAGAAACACACTGCCCCACTGTCAACAGGTACTCATGGAAAAGCAAGGGGTTCCAGATGGAGAGCAGCAGAAGAAGAAAGGGTCCTGCCCCACTGTGATGGGTCCATGATAAGGACTGAAAGGGCTGGACCACTGTCACCCCAGTGACCTCCGAAACTAACACTCCCTCCACCCTGGGGAGAAATGGCTGAACATGGAATCAGGACTTAAGGGGACACAAAAACACAGATAAGGGAAAGAGAGGGTCACACAAAAGAGAATGGAACAGAGCCAGGAAATCTCAGAAGGCACACTGTTATATTTTTTAAACACTAGGGGCAGTGGGGGGAGGTTAAAAAAGGAAAGAAAATAAAATAAACAGGAGAAGGACCTCTTCAAAGTTACAAAAGCTATCTGAACCAAGCTCTTTCCTAAAAAGTTAAGAAAAAGGAATTTCACACACATAGACACACACACACACAAACTGTGAATAAAAAAGTAGCAAACAGAAATGTATCAAAAGTGGCATAAAAGTGACTTCAAGAAAAAAAGGGGATTAAGGAATAGAATAATATCTTTACAGTGAAAATACACCAGAAGTCACACTAAAAATACATAAATAAATAAAACAGTGAACTGGTAGTTCAAAACCATTCAAAAACTAATACAAAGATAAAAGACATGAATCAGAAGTAGAAACACTCAGAAATGAGATGATGATAGAACTTGAGAAAAGAAAACTAGAGGAAAAGAGAGGAGCATTTTAGAAATAAAGATAAAACTAGCAAGAACATGAAAACAGGCACAACAAGCAACACCTTCAGAGAAATAGAGGACCAGCAAAAGCTTTTGATTTTAATGCAAAATTAAAAAGATTAAAAAAAATATTTCAAGAAAAAGTGACAAGCACTGAAGACAGGTGGTAAAGATACAATGTATGTTTAGTTTAAAAGGGGTCTCTAAAGAAGAAAATCATAGAAAGGGAACATAACAGCACAAACTACCATTCAAAAGCACTTTACTGAAATAAAAAATATTTGAAACCATATTTGAAAAGTACAGAGTACCTGTAAATACCAACCCCAGAATAACCAACACCAAGACATTTACTATTAAAAGTACTTTATTTAATAAAGAAGAAGAAAATCCACTGGATATTGAGGCAAAGAGGACACTTAACTTTTTAGGAAAACAAAATAAAATTATCATCGGACTTTTCCACACCAATACTTTATGCATGAAGAGAGGAATAAAATACTTAAGATTGCCAAGAAAGAAAAGGAGAGCCCCAAATTTTATACCCAGCAAATCTAATCTTAAAGTACAACATATACTTGAATAATTCTGGGATTGTTACAGTCATGAAAACTTCCTAAGGAATCTACTAGAGAACAAGTTTTGTTCAAAGAAAATGACTTGAGAGATGTGGGCATAAACACTGGTGGTTAGATATGTATCCAGTTACTGAAAGTAACAAGATTAAGTGAGAATCAAAAGGGAGAAATGACAGTATCTAATATGATCTGACAAAACAGATACAAGAAAACCATGTGAAAAATGGAGGATGTGGATAGTTTACTTAATTTATTGTCAGGAAATCATAATTCATGATAGCTGTACTGGTGCCCATATTCTGAGACATATCTGTAAAATGAGAAAAAGCAAATGATATGCAGCATTCTATTTTTCTCCTAAATCAGAAGTTGGCAAACTATGGCACATCACATGGGCCCGGTGTCTGTTCTTACAAATAAAGCTTTATTGGAACACAGTCTTGCCCATTCATTTACATTTTGTCTAGGGCTGCTCTCCCACAACAGAGTTGAGTAGTTGTAACAGAGATGGTATGGTCCATTAGATTAAAATATTTATAATCTATAGCTCTTAAAAAAAAAAAAGAAAAGGTTCCTGATGTCTGCTCCACATCCTTGAAAACCAGCGTCCTCCACACAGAAGACAGAAGCTACAGATGTAACACAAGAGGTCAAACAGACCATTATCCCAAATTTGAATTATAAGTATCAGCAGACACTTCGGAGGTGCTGTATCTTTTCATTTAATTCTATTTCTGTCCTCTGAACAGGTCTCAAACAATGGACTATCAGCAGCCAGGAACAATCCTAGTACCCAGATCATGGCCTTAAAATGCCCACTTCCCAGTGAAAACTAAACAAAATAAAACATAATCTTCTTTTTTTTAAGAATTTATTTATTGATTTGACAGAGAGATCACAAGCAGGCAGAGAGGCAGGCAGGGAGAAAGGGGGAAGCAGGCTCCCTGCTGAGCAGAGAGCCCAATGTGGGGCTCGATCCCAGGACCCTGAGATCGTGACCTGAGCCGAAGGCAGAGGCTTAGCCCACTGAGCCACCCAGGAGCCCCAAACATAATCTTCTTAAAAGACATAGCTGATTCCATATTCAGGGCAGAAAATGCAGGAGAGGAGCTTGGTGTATCTGGAAATACCAGAGAGCAAGGAAGCTAAGACAGACAACCAGGATCATGTCAGAAGAACTCAGCACATACCCAGAAGAGGCTCCGGTTGGCCAAAGGAGGGACAGTTTGTTTCCACAGATGTAACACCTGCATGGATGAAAACCTATCGGATTTATAGAAAAACATGAGTTTCTGATAATTTTTTTAAAATTATAATTGCATGGAGCACTGGGTGTGGTGTAAAACTATGAACTCTGTTACGCTGAAAAGAAATAAAAAAAATAAATAAATAAAATAAAAAAAAAAATTATAATTGATTCTGAGGATGACAAGAAGCCAAGTCATCATTGTGAAGACTAAGTAAGAAAAAGGAAAGAATCAAATATTTATTTCTTTCTCGATGCTGAATTATAATTCATAAGGGTATAGCATTTGGTTTCCAAATAGTAAGTGAGAGGAAGCATTTCCTTACAAGTATATTCCAGCTAATAAACAAAACTAAGCAACAGAATTAGAAGACCACTGTTCACCTTCAGTGAATTATGGACCAAAGCAATGAGCCAACATAAGAAGAGTGAAAAACAGACATGATGTGCTTCCTAAGAAACGAATGTCAAACTACCACCTCCATTCTAGGCCAGGGGTTGGCACAACAGTCAGATCAAACTTCTGGATTCTACCATCAATTTGCAGAAAACACAGATAACAGACGTATGAGAATTATGCTGTAAGTTGGAAAGTACCAAGATCCAAGCTGTGGGAAAATCTGCCAGCCCAACGATTCAAGTCCTTCAAGAGATGAATTGTAAGAACAGGAAGGGCATGATGGAGAAAACAACAGATTACAAGACACTTAGAAGATGTTACTACTTCACTTAGCTGGGCAAGGGAGAGTACATTTCTAGACTGCACATCAGGAAAGGAAAGGAAAGTCAGGTGAATGGCTGTTTGGGAGAGAGGAGACCATGGAAGCAGAGGCTTCCACTCCATCCTGAGGGGTGGGTACAAAAGTGGTTTGTCTCCTAGTAGCTCACTAGAGGAATAAAAAGCGGGGGGTAAGGGGGCATTCCTCTGCAGGGGCGGGGGGTGGTGAGGAACAGTGACCGGGAGGCAGCGTGAGAGGGATTTCTGGGTGGTTATACAGTCTCAGCTGACGGACACGCACTGAGCTGTTCACATACGTATGCTTTTCTTTATGTGCATTACACATCAGCATCAATTTTTTAATGTTCTTTAAATTCACGTACAAAGTCCAACAGAGAGAAGTATACATTAATAATTGAAACCTTACACAGTATTCAAGAATTCTCTTTTTCCATTTGCCTATTTGACAAATTGACTTGACTTTCAAATGCTGAAAATTTCTGCATTAAAGTTTTCTACAGCGTTTGTGTTTCTACCAATTTCTCCCTTATTTCTGGTAGCTTTTGCTTTGCAAACCTGAGTGCTGTTTTAAGTGACACACGAAAGAGCATGATGGAGCTTCAGTGGGACCAGCTCCTTTTATCAATATGAAATATAAAATTTTGGAAAACTTACAGTATTGACTGCTTTTGACTTGATTTAGGTTTGTCTGAAATTAACCTTTGTTCCCCACCCCTTCTCACTCTGCCCCTTCGCCAGCTGATCCCCGGGCTTTGATTATGTTTGAGTTGCCTAATAAATATTTGTTCATCTTTTCTTTCTTTCTTTCTTTTTTTTTAAACAGAAGCCCTGAGACTCAATCCACACAGTGACCAGAATCAACACCAGATTTTAGACCCCAAAGAAGACCCTGTGTCATTTAGGGAGACATTTTTGTCATTACTTTTTCAGTACTGTCTAAGTATGATCTCACACGGTTTCAAGTTTTGTTCCTTCCATCTGCTGTAAGCTTTCTTACTCCATACACATTGTTCAGGGCCAACTGTAGCCCAAGTCTTGTTGCAAAGTGCCCTCGTCAAGGAGACAGTGTCCAAAACGTGCGATCTCAGGTCTGGCAATTAGTAAAAGGCTCCTTGGGGCAAAGAGATGACAAGTGTCCCCCCCAGACATGGCGGCAGGCCGTAGGACATCACTGGGTGACACATACAGGCAAAGAGAAAAGACGTCCTCTCTTCTGGCGGCGGGGCGTGGTGTGTGGAGAGCGGCCAGGACCGAAATCCCCGCTCATCCCTGCCACAGGCACTCAGGGCAGGGCATGAACCCCACCGGCGGGCACTCTTCCCTGTGTACAACTCCAGCGGCGACAGACGGCGCGGACTGAGCATCCTTCCTGGAACTGCCGGTCTCCGCCGTGGCAGGAGAGGACGCGGGGAGGCGAGCCAAGGACACGCGTGATCGTGCTGAGCAGTGTGCGTTCCACCCTGCGGCCCAGAAGCGTCCAAGTGGACTCGGCTGGGCCACCGGAGGCTTCTGCAGGGACTTGGCCTCATACTAGTGCTGAGACAGCGTTGGCTTTCTTCCCGAATGGACACCTGCATGGCTGGTGTCGAGCGACGGCGAGTCGGCTTGCTGGAGCCTCCGGCACGAGGCAGGTGTGGAGTCACAGGATCCCAGCCTGCACGCTGGAAGGAGAGAGGTCAGCTCCGCATGAGACCCAACGAAGCTGCTGACTGTGGTGTGGGTGGTGTGTGCAGGGATGTGCACTGCACAGGCATGGGTCCGGCTGCGTCTGGGCGGCCCCCACACGTCTCTGCACCTCTGGAGCACCACAGGATGGGGGGCAGGAACGGGAGCATCACAGGACAGGAGCAGGCGCGGGAGCACAACAGGACGGGAGCAGGCGTTGGGAGCACCACAGGACGGGAGCAGGCGCGGGAGCACCACGGGACGGGAGCAGGAGGGGGAGCATCACGGGACGGGAGCAGGTGCGGGAGCATCACAGGATGGGGAGCAGGAGCGGGAGCACCA